>JZKD02S1674877.1:582182-593178 GCA_000966675.3 Picea glauca
TCTTAGACAATATAGCAAGGGATCTCACACACCCACTAGTGCTCAACCACTAGGGGCACGTCCACCTGTGCTCAACCACAGGGACGTCCAAGTCAACAGATCTCTATCTCACTGCATCTCATAGGAGAATCATCAGGATACACACTCACTAGTGCTCGGCCACTAGGATCACGTCCACATGTGCTCAGCCACAGGAACGTCCTACTCAACAGATCTCTATCTCACTGAGTCTCACAGGAGAATCATCTGGAGTATCACATCATCTCAACTCTTTGCACAAAGGAGAACAATAGACCCATCACATGAGCTCCTTCACCCCTCACAGGGGTACACATCGTTTCATCTCAAACCATACACCCATCTCAAGGGCACACAGTGTTTCATCTCCGTCTCAGAGAGAACGACACACCCAGCTCATGGGCATCTTCCCTACACAGGGGCACACAAGGTTCCATCTCTGTCTCAGAGAGAACGACACACCCAACTCATGGGCATCTTCCCTACACAGGGGCACACAACGTTCCATCTCCATCTTAGAGAGGAACAACACACCCATCTGATGGGCTCTCTCACAAGCTGACTCACTTAGTCTATGTCCTAGAGGATGTCTCACGCAGCTGTAATCATCAACAATAATGCCTTCTAGTACCACTTTTCTAACTTATGACTTATTTACAATTAAAATATCTCGTTTTTGCGAGAATTTTTTTATTAACTGAAAACATTAAAAATCCTAGGGGGAACTTAGCGCAATTTCCATATGACTCAATATTGATGGCTAGCATTGTAATATACATTAGACACTAGACTTAGATGACCGAGCTAAGGCCTAACCATCAGTACACACTCCAACTTTGGAGAAAATGGGTGAAAAAACTCAAAAATTATAACTCGCTTAGAAATTAATTCAAGCAAGAAATAATTAATGAGTGAGAAAAACACTCTAGAGTTATGCACTCATAATTAAGTCTTAGGAGGCTAAGCCTTTTACAAATTCATCATGCTAGAATCATCTTATTACAATGCTTCGTGGGGGAATGGAAATGTGGTATAGAGAAGAAGAAGAAAAAGGTAACCAAATTGGTCGGCTGGACTTCTGAACTCTGATTTTGAACACATCCATGTTCAATATTTGGCGGCTCAACTACAAGTCCATCCTAATGTAGCTTGGTGGGTAACAGCGCCCTTCTAAACCATGTGTGGAAAACCATGGGTTGGCACAATACCATGTGCAAATAAAATGAGCATGTGAAACCAAGGAGCCAAAACCATGTTCCCAAGTGAAACCATGGGAAAAATAGAAGAGTTTACCATAAAAATCCTCAAAGATAGGGACGCCTCCATAAAAGCAATGAAAATATGACCAAGATACCACACATGTGGTCCATAGGAGTATAGGAAGACGTGCGCCCTCCTCAAAATGAACCAGCATCCCCATGATCTAGTCAAATGATGGCCCAAAGGTGAAGTGTCCTCAGAAAATGTCCATGAAGTGAGGGTCCAACACAATAAAGTGGAGAATAGTCAACAAAAAGTAGAGTGTGCCCTTCTAGGAGAAAAGAGTGGCACGTGTGACCCAAAGTAGGGCGCCTCATCAAATGTGCAAGGTGCAACAGGCAATAACCACCTGTAACCAACTGTAATTGACTGGTCCATCTCTATAACAACCTGGTACATGTCCCCAACTACCTCAACAACCCCCCACATGTGGTCCATGTGAGAGAATAAGGCACACGTGTGGGATAATATCATCCAACTAAGCAAGGACGCCCTCCTAAAGCGGTCGACAACTATGATGATGTGGCATCCCTATCATCACCTAATGCACTGTCATGGATCCCAAAGCAGTGACACATATCCCAATGAAGTACACCGATCCCAAGGTAAGTGGCATGGATCCCAATGTTCATAGATATGGATCCCCACGTTCATGGACCCCACCCCAGATTATTTAAAGAAAAAAAGTAAATTACTTTCATCCATTTTTGCTACACTTCAACCTTGGTAGGAAATGTCTAATTTCATATTCATCTTTTGCTTTATAAAAGTGTTTTATATCAGATATCTAACCTTGTTTCCATGTTTTGTGCAACCTAGATCACAACTAAATTAGAAATAAAATTTATTGAATGGAAAGGTAGAGATTACCAACACAAATGAACCTGAAATTTACATGTAGCCAATACAGGATAGGCTAGTTTCATGGTAAATCAATCCATTAATGGAATTCTTTTTTATGAAAATAAATTTTCTGCTCTGCAATGATTGAGCACAGGATTGGATGTCATATCAATCTCTCCTATCTAGTTTCAATGCTTTCATCCTTGTCATCAACTAAATTCATAAATATCACAAGATATATGAGCTCAGATGGAGCCAAATAATTGGCAATGCATTAGAAAGCAACAGGATATCTTTGACTCCGTTTGTGCTGGTCAGGAGTCAAGGCTAGAACACTACTAATCCACCCTTAATAGAAAGTAAACTTTATATGGAAATCTTCACACTAAAAATATTTCATTTTACTCCAGTCCCTCTAGAATACAAATTTCCAAATATGGCAGTTTTCTTATGTGTCTACTAACTTTCATATCAAAAATATCTCACAATAAAGAAAGGAGAAACTATGTTACCTTCAAACCTTCTTCTAGCCCAGGGCCACGGAATGACTTTGCTGAAGTACGATTGGCTTTGTCAAAGCTTGACTTGAAAACTAATTGCAATCCAAGCCTGACAGAAAAATCTGTTACTTCACATGCAAAATATTATGAAAACAAAATCTTCTTTCTCCAAAAACAAAAAATGTTGTCTAATGCACCAAATACTTACTTTTCTGTGACAGATTTGATCTGTCTTGCCATTTTCAGAATGTGCTCCTCTGATTCTATAACATTGGGCCCCGCAAGCAGAAAAAAGGGTTCTGCTTCCTGTCAACAATTAGTTGAATAACATTTAGAAATGATCTTGACAACCATCAATCATTTGCTCAAATTCAGTTAGTTGTCAAAATTCAAATTTGCCAACCTCGGTAAGAAGTCAAGAAACTAAAATCCTGGGCTTCCACATTTTTTCTGAGCATTATATCTGTGACTGTTATTCTACAAATTAATTGAAAGTGGGCATATTCATTACATGTGACTCAGTGCTCCTCATAACTGATATCAAGCCTAACGCTCTATGAATCATCCACATTATAACATGTTTTTATATTTCATATATAGGTTTTGACATTAGGTTATGGCATTAACTCATGCAGTACCAGTGCAATTAGGATCAGGTCTTTGAAAACAATTTAGGGCCAATCCTAGAATCACACATTGTTTTGTAATGTGATAACATGAGATAAGTTATTTTTGAGAGAAATGCTTCAGGATTATCTGCGTCAGAATTTTTCATACGGATGTTTCAAACCACACTCAGGTTCATCATCAAGATATAATGCCATGTGAGAAAGATAGCATAATGGCTTAGGTATAAATATTGAGTGATTAAGACTGAACAAAGTATTTTATTAGGTCAGCTTATATTTCAATATATGAAGAAATTTAATATATTAGAAGAGGTCTAAGTTTAAGAACTTAGGGAAAGAAAAATAATAAAATTTCAAACAGTTTGTGAAAGGTAATGTCCGGCAAAAAATTAAAAAAGAATATATAAAAACGGAAGACTTAATGATTTAAACTTAGGGAAACTAAATTAATGTGAACAACTTAAAGTATCTCAACAGTTTCAAACAGCAGCGAAAGGGTGTGTCTAGCAGGGTCAACCAGGGCATGGTTGGTGGTTAGAAAACAGTAAAACATCCAGAGTTTGTAGAGTGGCGATGGGAGTGCCAAACAGCGATAACTCATGCAGAAAATCAGCTTGCAAGAAGTCAAGCTAACCACTGACAAAAGGCTCCAAGAGTATATGATGGCTGAGATATACCGGGGAGAGGATGCAGAAGTTATTTGGTGGACCACAAGCAGTAGGTCAAATGAATTCCAGCAGAATTTATCCAAGAAAAAAATCCAGCATGTAGTCGTGGAATGTCAATGGTCAGAAAGAAAGGAGAACAATCAGAAATGGCACGGAAGACAGTTGAGTTAACTTGGGCAGGCATAACTCCTGATCAAATTGTTGATCATGGGGGGAGGAGATAAACGGCCGTCAGCAAGCATATCATAATTCTCCACAGCCAGGTGGCAAGTTCCATGTGAAAGTCAATGGAGGCCAACAAGTTGTATAGTCTAAAGCTAAAACTTAGGAAAAGTTGAATAACTTGATTAAATTTTTAGGTTTTTTGGTTTTGCACGGTGAAGGATGGAGATCTGGCAGCTCCAGTAAGGTCCAAGTAAGGTTGACAGGAAGAGGTATTTGGTAGAAGCAATTTTATAATAGAGCAATTCAGGAAGACACAACAATGTGACACAGGTGGGGAGACCCATTAGCACAGAAAAACACGTACAGGAAGATGGAGCATAATTCCTAAGTGGGTGAGGCGTAAATACATCTTGCAAACATGTATGTTGTGTGCAAGAGGCGTTTTCATGTAGGAATGTAGTTGATTCATCAAAACAAGGATTTTAATAATCACTGCAAGAGTATTTCAAGTTGATGTGGGTTGAAGTCCAATGGGTTAGCTCAACCGGTGGTTGTCAATGTTGTTAGACATTTGGCTAGTTCATTGCCAGCAGCTGACTGGTTCGAATCCCCAAAATAAGGCACACTAGTCTACACCGACAGGTTTACTAGGATACCATCCACGAATGTGGGGAAGCATTCCTTGGGTGTCAACACAAGGTTTTCCTTGGAAAAAAAAGTTGATGTGGTTAGCATAGAAAAGGGTAACGTCGATCTTCAGGCCAGTGTTGCCAAGAGCACCCTCCCACAGGCCGCTCCCCCTCGGGAACCATGCTCCGAATGGGAGCATCTAGGGAGGGCACTCCCAAAGATCGAGAGAGCACTCTGGGGCTCCTTGGGATGCTCCCTACCACTGTGGGGAGCATGGCACTCCCTGAACACTCTTGGAGCAGGGAGCGCACTCCTTGGGCACTCCTTGGATCACTTTGTAATGTCCCTTTCCAAATGACCACTCTAGGAGGATGACATAGTGGTCTAACTGATTCTCGTAGGCCATGGTCGATTAGAAAGGGGGTTACTTTGATTATTTGATGTCATTGGGGAGAAAAAGGTTATATTTCTAAAGTGACATTAAATAATTAAGTTAAAAAGGTTATAAAGTGACTTTGAGATTAATACTTAAGCAAACCTTATGATGTCACCTTAATTATTTAAGTAAAAAGGTAAAAGGGTCATCCAAAAGAGCACAAAGGTCATCAAAGCAAGTGAGAGGGATACAAGAAAGATGAGAGCTCATTCTCTCATTATGTTGATGATTGACTGATTTGATTTGGAGAGCTCTTGGAGCCTTTGGGGGTTTGGAGTAAACCCTAGTTTGGATTGGTTTCGGTGGTGAAAAACTCCACCCTAGCTAATCGGGTTTCGGTGGTGAGAGATCCACCCTAGCCAATGGTGGGGAAAACCATTTAGGTTTTCCACTTGCATTCATCTTGAGGAGGTTGATCTATTGTTTTGCAGTAGTCTGGGGTTGTAAAAGACACATCTCTTCTCTTGCAAGCTAAGTTCTTCTTTGAGGAAAATGATTTGTTGGATGGAGGTAGATTTCTCTTGGCCAGGGACCGAAATCCTTGCTGCAGGGCCAAGTTATTGAGTAGAGGCGAGTTCCTTGTTTGTTGGTTGTGTGGCTGGGTCGAATCCCTCTTGTGGCTAGCTGCGTTTCTTGATTGAGGGGTCAAATCCTCTTGCTAGGTCAATTTGCTTGTGGCTAGGCCAAACTCTTTTGTGGTTGGAACAAGTTGTTGAGTGTAGAAGCCGAGATCCTTGTCAAGAGGCCGAGTTATGTTCTTGGCAGCAGTTTGTTGGATCAAAGGGGCG
This sequence comes from Picea glauca, assembly GCA_000966675.3. Taxonomy (NCBI): domain Eukaryota; kingdom Viridiplantae; phylum Streptophyta; class Pinopsida; order Pinales; family Pinaceae; genus Picea; species Picea glauca. The sequence continues at coordinate 588,120 of JZKD02S1674877.1, forward strand.
CTTCAACAACGATTACATAACTTTCTTTACCACTTATTATCTTTTGGATGGTACCAAACCCTGCTAATATGTTCAGATATGAACTGTGAGTTATTTGAAATTGTACTGTTGTTGATTAGATAGTAATGGTTAAGAATATGTGTTTCCTCCTAAGAGGTCACAGGTTCAGATGCAAAGGGAAGTAGGGTATGTATACCTCCGTAGACGTTAGCAAGTCAAATCGTTGTGCGAAGGGGATCTCATACACCAACTTGGTGTCTGGCATGGTCGTGACCTTAAATTAGATTATTATTATTATTATAAGAGCAGAGATGCCATCATTCTCGTTGTTATAATAGTTTGTCTATTTTTCATGCATTTACATGCTTGTTGCCATAAATTTTGTTTACAACCTAAGTTGTATTTGGTACATGAAATCCATTGCAAACATCATAAATATGTTAGCAATCAAACCAAAAATGTAACAGCAGTCATAAGTGGTATTCTACATCGAAAGTGAACCTACAGCCAAAGTTTTTGACAAAAACACTAAACAAGAACTACACCTAGAATGCTACAGCAGCCATATAAGGGGGTATAACTGTTGGGTTTTGAACATGTCAGCAAAGTGTTTGTCATAACTCCTGAACCAGTAACACACTCAAAACATAACAGCAGCAGAAATGGGGTTAGTACCGTGAGTTTGGGGTATTTCATCAAAGTGTTTGACGAAAGTTATAAACCACTAAATCACTAGAAATCAATAGCAACAAGTAGAAATCCATACCACTAGTGGGTGGGGACATTACAGTGGTATCAGAGTTGGTTTTCCTGCCAGCCTGTACATTACATGATCCTTTAATGATTTTGGGGGACAGAACACACATTACATACAGGAGAATAAGGTATAGAGGAGTTGAAAACATCTTCCAATCAGAGTCAAAAGGAGAGGAAGACATGGGGGACAGGAATGAACAGCCAGAGGACACTGCTTTGCACATTTTAAATAACTTGGCAAGGACACAGAATGAGTTAGTTACGATACAAAGTAATATGGAAAGAGGGCAGCAGCAGATGGTTGATCTTCTCAACCAACTTGTAGCAAATACTCAAGGGACTAATGGCATCCAGAGAAACAATGGAAACCATGAGGAAAGGAGTCATATGTTAAAATTTCACTTAAGCAGTTAACTGTATTCAGTATTCTTTAACTTTTAACAATTAGAACAATAATTGCATGCATATATATCATCAAAAGAAAGACATCCACAATATACACAAGATTTATCCTGGGAAACCCTCTTTGGGGAGAAAACACAACAAAGCTTCTTCAATATAGATTCGTCAACAAGTACAATGTCTCTCTCAAGAGAGATCTCACCAAACAAAAGATAATCAGAAGATAGACCAGAAACCCTAACCAGAATAGGGTAGCACACCACTAGACCAAGATAGGCCTCTAAGAGATAACCAAAACCCTTCACCAAAACCCTTCACCAAAACACCCTTACTCTGTACCTGCGTCTCCTCCTCATACTTGCGCACTTTTCCTTGAGAGAGAACTTGTGTTGTATGTGTTATCCAAATGAGGTGCCTAGCCTCTTATAAATAGAATTTGAGCCACCCTTTAATTAGGTCAGGGCCGACTTGTATACATTACACTTTCTAATTTACATTTGTCTTTTACAAAGGCACAATAGGGACGACTTTACTGTTAAAATACATCTTATTTCAGTATACCACTTAGACTAAATTAGATTCCAGCCTCCTATAAAGATACAACAACCATACTATTGTTCTCTATGGACAGAAATACCCTTAGACAAGTTCTGAAATAAAATAGCAGTGGAATACAATTATGAACAGCACAGTAACCCACATTTGGCACAAAAATCTGTGCATAAACACTTGAAGAATTATTCAGAAAATTGGACAGTTTTGAGGAGGAAAAAGTGTTTATTCAGCTTTAGGAATTTCCGAACTTTTACAACAGTAAATAGCATCAGCATTGAAACTCAGTCAATGACTTCTTTCAGACAAATTCTGAATTATACAAACAGTCCCAGACTGTATCTAACAAACACAGCCATGGTTGTACGACCTGTACGGCCCAGGACAACCAATAAACCTTCAAAAACAATCATAAATCTGCATAGAAAAATGTGCCAAAAGAAACTGTATGGAACAGCATTAAAACTCAGCAAATATGCATAGAAATCCGTGCCAATCTGTTGTAAACTTACAGGCTCGATTTCTGTGCTCTGAGGCTCTCCCTTTATTGTATGGCCAGCTTACACAGCTGTACGGCCTCCTTTATTGTTTTTGTACGGAGTGCAATAAATGTTGCTATGCCTAGGGATGCATGCCAATCCCACTCCTTGGGATGCATGCCAAACCCTTCTTGTTGTAGCTCTTCCTCCAAGCCAACACTCCTCCTTGGGATGTGTGCCCCTTCACCTTCCCTCAAGCTCTCCTCAAAAGTGCGCCCTCCTTCTCCTAATGAGTTGGCTTTAAGCAATTTCAAATTGTAACTCCTCTAACCCTTGATCTCCCTTAAGTGACTCTTCACTTTCCCTTGAGATCAACGGTCACGACTTAATCATTCATTGAGGTCACTTAAGTTAATAAAGTGACCCATAACATCATAAAGTCACTTTTACATTAAAAATTTAAAAGAATAAACTTTATAAAATCACTTTATAAAGTCACTTTATAAAAACACATTATAAAGTCACTAGGAGAAGGTTTGCTTGGTCACTTCCGCATGTTGAGCGTTGCCAATGCAAAAGTACCTCCAAGCTACCAAATTTCAACACTCCCTCTTAGCGAGAGAGGTACTTCTGGTATCACCACCAGAATCTATCTCCATCTCATCAGCTGCCATAGCTGCTTCCTCTATACTAGAAGTCTCTACTCCCTTTGAACATGAAGCCACTACTCCTACTGCACTGGAAGCCTTTGTTGTTGTCTCTTTTGTACCACGAACCGAAGACATGCTCCTAGGAGACTGCACACTCTCTTGAGCATCCATCTGTGTCGACTCATGCCTGTTGAGTTCTTTGAGAGTCCCGGAAGAAGACTGAGTCCCATGTATCAACTCTCTCTCCCATGCTACTTGCCAACTCTCTGACAAAGAATCTGAGTCCAAAAATCCACTGGACCCCAACACAGGTCTACCCAACAACCTGTATAGGCCCTCATACTTGACACCAACATTACTATTGTGTTAGCAGTTGCTCCCACAGGATATAGAAACACATATCCACCGTAGAAAACAACTCCAAATCCACTCTCATCCAAAGCTGACACTGAGAGCAAATTAACTGTCAACTCTGGAATATATAACACCTCGGCAACCTCCAGAAGACCTCCCAACTCTAGTTGGAATCTCACCCTTCCAACCCCCTTTACTGCAAGTTGTGGGCCGACTCCACATTTCACTCTACAGTCTGAGTCTATCTCTGTAAGATCAAGAAAAACTGACCTCAACTCAGTCATGTGCCGAGAAGCTCCACTGTCCACAAACCAAGACTCAATGTCCTCGAACACTAGGCACCCACTGCCCACGGGACCAGTCATGACAAAGAACTCCTTCTCATATCTCTCCGCAAACTCTACAAACTTTGTTGAAGCTAACACCTCTGGTTCCAGTTTCTTCTTCTTATTATTCGGACATTGACTAGCGTAGTGGCCAGTCTTGTGACATGCAAAGCATTTCACCTTGCTCGTGTCCTTCTTCTTCTCATTGCCCTTTGCCACAAGAGCAATGTTCTTGTCGTCTGCACCATCCAATGCCTTTTCCTGAGATCCCTCCCGGATCTCCTCCTGTGTAAAATCATCCCACAATATGCTCCAGTCAAGGAGCTTCTCTCTCCCCACCACACACTTGACAAAAACCTCTCACTCCTTGGTGAAGCCTTTGAGGGCTATCCGCACCAACTCTGAGTCTGGAATGACTTCTCCAACAGCTGCCAACCCGTCCTTCACCTGTGCAACCCGGGTGAGGTAGGTGGCCACACTCTCTCCTTTGACCATCCTAGCTCCATGGAGCTTGTCCCAAAGAGCCATTTTCCAATTCTCGCTCTTAGCCTCATACAATCCTTTCAATGCATCCCACATTTCTTTGGTTGTCTTCTTCTCATCCGAGTGTGGAATAAGGTGGCCTTTGACCCCGTCCAAGATGATTCTCCGAGTCTTAGATTCATTCACCTCATGAACATCAAGAGTTGTGGGATCTGAAGCAGGTACAGGTACAATGGAGTTCGCAAACGACCACAATTTGTTCTCGTTGAGAACACTGCCAATTCTAACCTTCCACTGCAGATAGTTGGAGATCCCCTCCAACCTATCTTCAAACCTGATGCTGGAAGTCATCTTTGTCCACTTGACAAATAACCTTTTATGCCTTTCTTCAAGTAAAAGCACCAGCAAATCACTTGTTGTCCCAAGTGCCAAAGTTGTCCACTGAACTTCAGAGCACCTGCTCCGATACCATGTTAAAATACATCTTATTTCAGTATACCACTTAGACTAAATTAGATTTCAGCCTCCTATAAAGATACAACAGCCATACTATTGTTCTTTATGGACAGAAATACCCTTAGACAAGTTCTGAAATAAAATAGCAGCGGAATACAATTATGAATAGCAGACAGTAACCCACATTTGCCAAAACAATTTGTGCATAAACACTTGAAGAATTATTTAGAAAATTGGACAGTTTTGAGGAGGAAAAAGTGTTTATTCAGCTTTAGGAATTTCCGAACTTTTACAACAGCAAATAGCATCAGCATTGAAACTCAATCAATGACTTTTTTCAGACAAATTATGAACTATACAAACAGTTCCAGACTGTATCTAACAAAGACAACCATGGTTGCACGGCCCAGGACAGCCAATAAATCTTCAGAAACAGTCATAAATCTGCATAGAAAAATGCGCCAAAAGAAATTGTACGGAACAGCATTAAAAACTCAGCAAATATGCATAGAAATTTGTGCCAATCTGCTGTAAACTTATAGCCTCGATTTCTGTCCTCTCCCTTTACTGTACGACCTCCTTTATTGTTGTTGTACGGACT
>JZKD02S1674877.1:672683-687032 GCA_000966675.3 Picea glauca
CTCCAGCCAAGAATTCTGTGGTCGACAGTTAATTCATCCGTGTCATCAGTTTTTTTTAAAGTTATCATCCTAAAACCATATTCCTACAGTCACTGCCTCGGCTGTTTTCTGGTTCAGTGGACATTTTGGTCCTCGCCAAAAACTCTCGTTTTATAGACATGTCCGCACCAACCATGCCAGCCTTATCAGATAGCTGCGCGACTTTAAAAACATTGCCTTGTATTTCCACTTGTCGCAGGAATCATTATTGATTCCCATCATCCCATCCATATAGTAATCGTTGGAACCATTTTGCTGCTTTGCTTGTGCCAAAATAGACATTACAGTCTCATAAGCCTGATTGATCTCGTGAAACTGAACTCCACAGTTATCTCCTTTGCAAACATCGGGATGATGCTGCAAAGCAAGGCGAGGGAAGGTGCTCTTGACATCTTTCTCAATAGCCCCAGGGCTCAATCTCAGAGTCTCATACTTCTCTTTGATCCCAGGGAAAGCAACAGAGGTCATCACAGTTACATTGCTCATGCCTACCAAATTCTTCTTCTATCCATTTTTCCTTCTCAAGAACGAATTCCCCCGGGTACCCATAAGTCTTCCAACAATGACAACCATGATCTATAACAAAAATACACTGATCCACAAGCCGAGCTTGAATCCCAACTTGTCCTGCCTAGAGGTTTGTTAGGTAGAAAGATAGAAGGTAATGACTGTCCCAGATGAATCACCTGGTATTAATTTGATTCATGTACTGAAATATCCAAACAAGCATCTGGTCCTGGAAGCGAAACCTGAACCCCATGTGATATCATAATCTTGGTTGAAATCATCGCTTGTGGTTGTGCAGTTCTGGTCCTTGAGGTCATAGTCCACGGAATAACGAAAATCCTGAGCAGGTCGATTAAAAACGTGCGTTGTTTTCACGACCACCTCCACTTGTGGAATCTCATCTTCCTTATCTATAAGAACCATAATCAATAGTGCGTGCGTGGCCAAACGAAATTGCAACGTGTCCGTAACAATAGGTATCCTGTGTGCAACGACAATTACAGAGCAGTCTGCAAATTCCTTTCTAATTATTTTCTGGAGAATGGCATCTGTTTGTCCAGAACAAAAATTCGACTTTTCCCTAGCAACGCATGTCCCAAACAAATAATTGTCTTTTCCCAACACTCCAATTCTCTCCGCCATCCCGACTTTTTAATTTAATGAGTAGAGGTGCCTATAATTCATGAATGGCGTGCAAATTTCAGATTAGTCTTTTTAATTTGTGAAGTCCTTTGCCAAAATGGTTAAATGCAACCATTACCTTCATGATCACGTCATTAGCGTAGGTGTCATTATCGTTGAATAGGGACACCTTCCCACCAGAAACATACATAACATAAGAATCATTCTTTGACAAGGCTATGCATGAGATTGCTTCTGAGCTGACATAAAGAAATATGGCAAAAATAGAAATCGTTCTCCAGCTGCAACTATATTCATAGGCAGATACTTGACATAGACGAATACGATGACATAATGCATGGCAGGGAGGTTTTGATTGTGATTAGCAGATTCGTACTACGAATTTTCCACCCGTTGTCTTAGTTGGAGGGGAATGATATATGTGGCTTCCTTGCTCATTCGTAGATTCAAGGAATCAACGAATCAGTTTGATAACTCATTAGATTCCATGGATTTATAGGGTCTCCATCAGTTGGCGATTGTTCTCGTAGCTCTGACATGGGTTGGGCACACCCGCCACACTTCACCACTCTGTTTTGTAATTAATATAAAATATGAAAGAAATAACGGAATGTGTTAAATCGGGCCACCCCTTCGACGATACTCCTTCTCAACAGTACAATGGAATGCATTAAATGAAGTCGCCTTGGAGATATTGTATGTCGTCGTCCCTGGCATCATATGCTGCTGGGCATTGATATTGATAATGACCGCCCGGTTGAACCTTGCAGCATCCCAGTTGTTGCACCACTGCTGCCTTCCCAGCTTATAGTCCATCCTCCACATGAGAAAAGTTGTGTTCCATCGACACTGTAAGTCATTGTAGTACACCAATGCCCAAGGGCATCATAATTTACTCTAGATCCCAATAGGCCATAGAGCTAAGCTTTGATCTTTCCATCAATAGCCGTAGAGAAAATGAACTGGATATTTTCCATATGATGAGGGTAGACTGAATATACAGGTGCTTCATGACCTTCAAATGTGTATTTCTTGGTGCCAATTACAACATCCCACACCTTGATAGCTTTATCATCTTCACAAGTGATAACACATAGCTGCTTGTTATTCGGGTGAAAAAAAAGCAATATCATTCACACCACCAATATGGGCACAAATCTTTAGATGTTGCCTCAACTCGCAAACACCAGTATATGAATATAAGTGGACAATATGCTTGGAAAATGCATCTCCAAGCAATGTCCCATCTGGGTTCCAAATACATTGATTTACAGAGAGACCTGGATCTTTGACAAGTGCTGCCTGGAAAAGATGAAAAATATACAAGACCAATGTCTCCAAAGCATATGTAGAAATAAGTCCATGTTGGGCGCCAAGAATATGGCTTTCATAATAGCACCATGCTTTAACAAGTATAATACTAAATTTGAATAAGTGTTTCTTCCCAATCAATAGATTAACCTCCTTAAGAAAGCAAAGGGTACCAAGTCCTCCAAGCTGATTGAAGGATACCCAGTGCTACCATATACATGATCAAATGTAAATGAATGAGAACCAATTTGTACCTTGGGAAGCACAGTTGATTTTGATATCTGTTACAACACCCCCTAAAACCCTAGCCTCCACATGATGTCAAGGGCTTAGGAGGTGATGTACTATTCCTCCAAAGGCCAACGTCCAAGTGCAATGGGCTATGATGTCATCCTCTGGTGCTGTCAAAGTGCCTCCAAAGTCAATGTTCTCTATCTCTTGCACACAAAGGATCCAAGGTCCTCTGCCCATCCTGTGGGGTATGACGACCATCCTTGGGGTTTTCAACCCCCCGTGAAGGTCAAAATGGCATAATTCCTCCATGGTTGGCTTTCATCAAGCAAGGTCCTACGAAGACAAACAAGTACGCCCTCCAAGGGTCCACAAGTCACATGTCTCATGCCAAGTAAGCCACATTTAATAAAGGAACCACCCAAACATGTGCATTAAGTCCCCCCTTTTCAAACTAAACAAATTCTCAAAGACCCATGGGGTATTCACTTGGTAAACCTGTGACATAGTGCCTTAATTCGTGGGATATTAAAGAATACCCCTAATTTCACTATATATTTGTAAATATCTCCCAAAATCCTTTTGTTGAACCCCCGTGCTAATACATATTTGAAATAAAAGAAATCCCTATTTTCACTAGATACCCTTTTTTATACCCCCTAATACCTATAAACCCCTTGAGGACCCACACCCCCCCAATACCTATAATATATTGAATTTATGTTTGAGAATTAAAAAACCCCCTTTATGAATGAACGTGATAAGATATTGGTCAACAAGGTGATGCTCCCGTGCAAAGACCTTATATAATTTTCCAAATTTAACTATGGGAGGGTTGTCATGGTGCCCTATTGGGTAGATCAATCCCCAAGTCAAGGAGTGTTTCCCAAGCATATCCTCTCTCAGTCATGTAATGAGTATGAGGTTGATGGGGGTATGGATTTTAGGCATGGGGTTTCTTGACATATCAAGGGTTCATATTGTCTCATTTATGGGAGCCTTTGTGGAGGGTGTGCTACATCCTTTGTTTGTAGTGCAATATTTTTCCAAGCCCTTTTATTGTCATTAATTTATTATGGTCCAAAACATTGAGTGCTATGTGCAATGGAAAGTAAAGAGCACAACAATTCTGCTTGAAGTTAGGAATACATTGAGTGCCATATGCACCCGAAATTAAAAGACATCACAAATGCATTCTCCTATCAAGTGAAACATTTTTTAATTATGGGTTTTCTTTTTTAAAGGTTCTTCATTTTTTATGGAGAAGCGTTTCATTTCTTTCAAGACCTTAGGGTGAGCATATAGAAAGATAAATTTATGGCTTTTAACTTTTGCCATCTAAAATACCTCTGGGAATTTAGCCCCTTCTTCCCATGAAATGAGGTACAAGCCCTTCTTGGGGTCAATAAGCCCAGAAACCCAATATATGAGGAAACAAAAGGGAGGAGGTGTGGAAAGTGGTAAGTATGTTTGGGAATGGTATGATGACCCTTCAAGGAGACCCCCAATAGAAGCCCTTTTCTCAAGGGTGACCCACTTATTAGGAAACTTTGTCAACCACAAAGGTGAAATGAGGCAAAAGTTATAATTTCCAAGAAAAAATTTTCATAATTAAGAAAGGACTCTTTGCAACATATTCAAATGCTTCAATTATTAAAATGACACTTACCATGAGACCATGCTAGTTACCTCATGAAGCAAGACCTCTGGTATTTTCTGGTCCATCTTGGTGTGGTGGACGTTGTTGTTGTCGATGAATTGTGATGTGTGATGAAAGGAGGGGCAATGTCTGCTCATCTGGCATTTGGTACTCCATGTCTTCAACCTGAGAGCCTTGAGACATCATCTCCTTAGTTACCCCTAGCTTGGGGGCATGTGTAAAATATTCAACACCCCCCAACAAATTGTATAGTGTTCCACTCCGAACTCCTCTAATTAATACCATCACTTCCCTAACCATTTTGCATGAATCCTTCTGAAATAAAGTGTCCACTCTTGCATCACTGATTCTGCATGAAAATATTAGAGTTTTTTCCAAACCTGAAATATTTAACACACCTGGAAGGGTTCTAGTCCCCCCATCTTCTAGCATCGGTTAGATTCTTCCTTGTATGAAAATATTGGTTGTGGAGTCGTCCTTCAAGAATACATATCCTCCTTCATATTTCTCATACTCACATAACCAATCCATGTGATGTGTCAAATGAAAATATGCACCTGAGTCAATCAACCATATGTCATGCTTTGACTATGTACTAGTTGATGACAAATACACATCTCCTCCTTTGTCTAGAGAATTCGTTCCTTCAGTCGACCAATTTTCGTCAGATCCAAAACTTTTCTCACCAGCCTTTGAGTTGCAATCCCTTTTGAAATGCCCAGATTTACTGCACTTCCAACATCTTCTTGTTGATTAAACTGGGGATTCAGATCTACCCTTAAAATTATACCATTGACCAAATAATTTACCTTTACCTCTGTCAACCAGTCGACCTCTCACCAACAAGGCATCCTTGGTCAATTGTTCCATGTTCTTCCACCTCATTTCCTATGATAACAGAGATGCAACCATGTCTTCAAGCGTTAATGTGGTTGCATTACTCCCAATAGCCATGACTAGACTATCCCGTGAATATGGCAAAGAACAAAACATACTGATGCATTTATTCTCCTCGGTGATTTTAATATCCATAGACAATAATTGAGTTATCACATTGTTGAATGTATTTAGGCACTCTTTTACTAAGCTACCATTGCTCATCCTCAAAAGATACAATTTCTTCCAAAGATTGTTTACCAGGGATTTCGACTGGTACAAGCTTCCCAACTTGCCCCAAAGTTTCTTTGTAGTGTCTTCACCTAAGACATTCATTAGTATTGAATCTACAAGACAAAGTCAGATTGAGTTCCTTGCCCTTCTTTTGAGTTTCTCCCATTCTTCCTTCGACATACCCGTCATAATTGTTCCGGGAGTCACAACTACCCATTGTTCTCAATCTACAAGGAGATATTCCATTTTAAGCTTCCAGAACTCAGAATTCTGGCCATTAAACGTTTCCATCTCTATCCTCAAACTACTTTCCATTCTTTTAAGCACAAATTAAATATCACTACCTTACAACTCTCATTGAACCTAAATTAAGTTAAGATCCAAGATTTTCTTAAACTTTCTTTGATATGACTTGTACAAAGCAACAAAACAAGATTTGATACCACTTGTAGAGAAAATAACACTCACAGTAAACCAACTAGGAAAGAGAAGACAAAATTAAAGAAAAATAATTTATGACAATCACACAATACACAAATATTTCATCCTGGAAACCTTTAACTGGGAAAACCAACATTTCTTAAGTGACTCTTGCTCCTTGTTGTATTATTCATTTGTAGAATAAATAGTTACATGACTAACTTTGGTCCACACCAGAGACACAATCATAATCCTACTCTCTTGCTTTTACACAAGAAAAACCCTGCAACCAATTCAATTTACATCTACATGACGATTACACACCTCTCAATCTAAGACTTTAATTCACTAAGAGTAACCTTTTATAGTATTATAACACACCATATTTATAGGCTTTACTGCATGAAAAACCCTAATTCATGGTGCCCAAAAACAATTACAGATCCATGTAGACGATTGGCTTCAATCCCAGAAATATCAGGATTCTATTATAGTTGACTACCTGTCGAACTTTAGTCGGCTATGAACTAGTCGACATTTAGTCGTTCTTCTAGTTGGCTGCCACTCAACCTCATGTCGACCTCTTGTCAGTTGACCTTTTGACCTTCGACTTGACTTAACCATCTAGTCAAACATTTACCTAGTTAATCCACCTCAACTAGCTAATCGTTTAGACAAAGTTTCCACTACAAAGAATGTAACAACCCAACACGTGTAAAATACTATGACTAGATACTGACAAAGGAGAGAATCACAATCTCATAATCCTAGGACAATGTGCCATGTGGAAGGTCCAAGAGTATATTAAGGCGTAAATCCTGCATCAAAGTTCCTAGAAGATTGTGTAGAGGTTGTCATAGGTTAAAGTGAGTATCACATGACATTGACTTGAAAGAATGGGACTGTCCAAGTGGATTAGGTCCATAAAAATGTAAAGGTGCAAAAAGTGGTTTCACGCAACCAATAAAAATATAATGCATGATAGCCCTAACTTACAAAATTATAGGAAAATGGGTCACATCCATGGCAACTCTAAGTCAATAGTAAAACATTTAAAATAAGTGAAGTTTTGTGCATAATTTACAAACGAAAAAAATGAGGGAACTACCCTTAACTCCCATAGTGTCCCCAAATTTTTAAAAACCCCTATGAAGTTTTTCCTTAATCTAACAATGAAAATTGAAGAAGGCAATTATATTTTATTACATTTAATTACCATAGGCATGGCCAGAGAGACAAGGCAAATCACTATGTTGATTATTTTCTTATTGTTGATCTTAGCAAATAGAATTGTTGTTGTGCACAATTATTGCAGTGCAATCTGGGTATTAATGTCGACAACAAAACCCATAACTCTGACATCATAATTGAGCAAATTTACAATCATTAGAAATCTCTTTTAGATGGGAACAGAACTAAGAACTTAATTCTTGTAGAAAAAACTTTTTATTTATCAAGGCAATTAAAAGAACAGAGACTTAGTCTTGGTTAGGCCAAGAAATTGTCATGATAGAAGATGCACAAAACCTTTATGTTTTAGAAGAAGATCCTATCAAAAAAATATACAGGTTAGACATACATAGATAGAGTCTAATGGGCACAACAAATCAAGAGACCCCTTTAGAGATTGCAAAGGCTATGAGGAGCTTGAGGGTGGAACTTCAAAGTTGCAAAGTAGACAATGAAAAATTGATCAAAACTCAAGATGAGAAGAACCAACTAAATGCAGCCATGTTTTAGAGTTTTATAGGCATATGGAGGCAAATGCATCATGGATATAATTCAAATAATGCTAGGAGAAGTAGGAGAAAATCAAGAAGTGGTTCTCATAGGAGATCCCATAGTACAAGACGAACCTCATGAGATGGGACATACAAACCATCTTTGTCATAATCTTATGTTAGTGAGTCATATGCATTTGAAGACTCATTAAGAAACCCAAAATATGTTCCCAACAACCATAGGAGAAAGAGGCCTCTTATAGATAACTTTCATGGAGAATTTTGAAAGGTAAATCCACCCACATCTAATGGTGATGTTAAATATTGAAAAGAAGTTGAGGCATGGTTTCTTGGGATAAGAAAATATTTCCAAGTTCATGACTATTATGGAAATACAAAAGCTAGAGTTGGCATATTCAATTTAAATGGCAGATCTTCTATTTAGTGGGATCACCTTTGAAAAATAAAGAACACTGAGAGGAAGATTGTATGGAAGCAATTCAATAAGTACTTCTAGAATAAATACCTCTTTAATCGTTATTATGAAGGGAAAGTGTGAGATTTCATAGGTTGAAATTGGGTAAATGACCATGGAGGAGTATGTAAATAAATTCTTGGAATTAATAAGCTACGTAAAATACACATGAGAAGAGAATGTAAAAATTCAACGTTTTTGAAGTGAACTACCTTAATCTTACAGGGATAGAATTGAATTTGATTAACCTTAGACACTTGAAGAGGCAATTAGAAAGGCCAAGTATTGTTATGAATAGAACCAAAGAAAGCCATATTTCCAAAAGACATGGAAGGATAAGAAAAATAAGAAGCTTGACCAAAGGAAAAAAGGGTCCAAGCCTCCCCACTTCAAAACCAACCAAAGACCTTCTAGCAAAATCAACCAACTCAAAGTGGGAATGAGCTAGCTGAATCTTTGGGAAAGAGACCAAGGAAACCTATTCAATGTTGTGATTTGGAGAAGACCACATGTGTAGGAATTGCCCACATTAGAAGGACAACAATAAGAATGTTGACAATATTCAAGAGTCCAATACTATGAAGTATGTAGCACACACTATTCCTCAAAGTTGCACCGCATTGGAGGATTTCTAAGTTGATCACCAATCAATTGTCGTTGATGTTGAAGGTAAGATTGCTAAACAATCCAATTCCATTTTAATTGATTCGAGATCTAGTTCCAATTATGTTACTCCTAAAGTTGTTGAATTTTTTTTCCCTAAGAAATGCAAGCATAATAAGTCATGGATATTCCAACAAGCTACTAGACCCAAGAGAAAAGTTAGTGTTGTGCACCTTATATATGAAAATGAAATCACACATAAGATGTACAATAATGGGTAGAAAATGCTTCAATACTTCACATATCAAAATATCCTTAAGGTAGGGAAATGTCTTACAAGGATCCTATTATGGAAGGATCAACCCTTGTTCACTTGCCTCTTCAAGGGGGAAACCTCCTAATGAGCTTAGCTCCAATACAATAATATTCTCATACATTCTCAATAAGAAGGACTCCATCTTAATTATAGATACCAAGTGCCAACTAAATGACTACCATACTTATCCTATTCTTATCTCTGATGGGACCATAGGCTACTATTACATCCAAAGGGAGGATGCTAACCATTAGTGAAATGGTGAAGCGTTGTCCATTAGAGATGAATGGACTCATTTCACAAACAAATTTGCATGTTTTTCCAATTGGTTCTTATGATTCCCTCATTGGCGTGGATAGGTTGGAAGTGCATTGAGTTAAACTTGAATGATACAATAAGACTTTTGACTGCATTGATGAAGATGGAAACTCAAGGATAGTAAGAGGCATTCCAAAGACAATCTTTGTTAGGTAGATTTCAGTCTTGTAACTAAAGGAATATTTTAGAAAATCATGGCAATTGTATGCAACCCACGTATTGGAATGAACATAAGATAAAGGTCAAAAGATTGAAGATCATATTGTGTTGCAAGACTTTAGTGACATATTTCTTGATAAAGTGCGAAGAATTCCTCCAAAGAGGGATATTGTATTCTCAACTGGTCTTGTACCCAAAGCTACCTCAATGCTAGAGACTCATTATAGAATGAGTGCCTTGGAATTATTAGAGTTGAAAATGTAATTACAAGAGTTGCTAGAAAAAGGATATGTTCAACCAAGTGCATCTGCATGGGGAACACCGATGTTATTTGTGGAAAATAAATATGGAACTCTCAGGCTGTGTAATGATTACATGTAGCTTAATAAAGTCACATTGAAGAACAAGTATCCATTGAATTAGATTGATGACTTGTTTGACTAGATGATAGGAGCAAAAGTCTTCTCAAGATTGATTTAAGATTTGGATATCATCAAGTTGGGATTAAAGAAGAATATATCCATAAGGAAACCTTTAGAATAAGGTATATCCATTATTAACTTTTGGTGGTGCCATTCGGTCTCACAAATGCACTAGCTACATTCACATGTATCATGAATAGTGTTTTCAACAAGTACTTGGATAAGTTTGTGCTTTTTTTTTGGATCACACACACACACATATTCTAAAAACCAAGAAGAGCATGAGAGTCACTTAAGGATGTTTTCACAAATACTAAGAAAGCACAAGTTGTATGCAAAATTAAGCAAGTGTGATTTTTATCAAAAGCAAATTCATTAAACGAGTCACATTATTTTAGAATAAGGAATATTTGTGGATCCATAAATTTTTAAGGCTGATATAAATTGGCCCACTCCAAGAAATCTAACCGATGTGAGGTACACCAAAGCTCTGGCGATTATTACCAAAGATTTATTAAAGGATTTTCAAAAATTGCATACCCAATTACTTCTTTACAAAAAAAGGATAAAGTTTAAATGTCTTGGGAAAGTGAGGAAATATTTCAATTATGTAAAAACTTCTTAGAAGTTCCCCAATTACGAAAATTCCAAATGCAAACAAAGATTTTGTTTTTTGCACCAATGCATGTATTGAGGGACTCGGTGGAGTTCTCATGCAAGATGATCATGAAGTATGTCGCGAAAATTGAAATAACACAAGAAGAAGTATGTTACTCATGATTTCAAACTTGCTGCAATAGTGCATGCTTTAAAAATTTGAAGGCACTACTTAATGGGAAAGAGTTTTGAACTCAAAATTGATCATAACAACTTGAAGTATTTATTTGACCAAACAAACTTAAAAGCCAGACAAACAAGATGTTGAAATTTATTTGTGAGTTTGATTTTGAGATGAAGCACATAAAAGGAAAAAACAAAAAAAAATTGTTTATGCACTAAGTAAAAATATACATGTAGTGGTTGTTAGCATTTACAAATTAGATCTAAGAAAGAGAGTTATTGAATTAAAAAAAAAAATTCCTTACATGTTTACCATTGATACTTCAAACAAATCCATTTCCAAACTTGTTTACCATTTAGATTTCCTTATTTTTTTACTTTCCCATGCTCATCATCCTTCATTATTAACTACCACAGTTGCACAAGTTTCACAATAACAAAAGAGTCAGTGAATTGATTAGATTTAGATGTTAAGTCACGACATGTTATAAGTCGCAGTCCATGAAATATGATGATAGATATAATAATAGAAGCAATGCATTAATTTTATATTCACACAAGTAATGACCATCATAGTCTAATGCTATCTGTGAAAACCATTAGTGGTGAAGTATTTAGCATTAGAATTGAAGTATGGTATTGTTATCCCCAATTTCTAGGGATAACTAAGGAGATGATGTCTCGAGGTCCTCACATTACAGACATGGAGTACCAAGAGATAGATGCCTGACAACATCTACATGCACAGATAGATACCCACTTCACCACCACACATCTTGGATTTGTCATGATGGAATTCACCACATCAACTTACTTCCGAAAGACGATGGGTCTTGCTCCATGAGGTACAATTCAAGTATTGTGGTAAGTATCACTTTAATACTTGAGGAATTTGAATATGTTGCATTTAAAGTTGCTTTTGATTATAGGATGTCTGCTTGGAAATTATGCTCTTTGCCCTGTTTAACCTTGGTGGTTGACATTGTGCTCTAGTAACTGGGCACCTTTGGGGATGGGTTTGCTATTGGGAGGTCCCCTTGATGAGTCTTCATCGCATTCCCGATCATACCTATCACTTTTCACATTTCATCCTTTCATCTCCTTATATTTTGGGATTTTCGGGTGTATTGACCCAAGAAGGGATTATACCTCATTTCATGGGAAGAAGGGGCTGAATCCCCATAGGGAATGTAGCTAGAAAAATATAAAATCCAAAAATATAATCTTCCATATGCTTGCCCAAAGAGGTCTTGATAAAAATGAAATATTTCTCCTAGAATATCAAAGACTTGCAAAAGCAAACATACACATATATAAATGTCCCACTTGTTGAGGAATATACATAAGTGAGTTACAAGCTTTTCAATACCCCTATGGCACTCTGTGTACCTCTCACTTCAAGTAACATTGTGGTATTTCCCCCCAAGTTTCACGTTACCCATTGGGGGTACCCAGTCTTTCTGGACCTTAATTAATTAAAGAAAAATAAATGGGCTTGGAAAAAACATGCATTGAAAATGAAGGTGCAACACACCCTCTACAAAGGCACCAATAATGAGACAATATGAACCATTGTATGTCATGAACTCCATGCCCAAAAGTCTTACCCCTCTTCCACTTCATCTTCTCCATGTTAGAATATGATGGATGTGCTCATTTAACCATAGACAATATCACTATTGTCACCCAACCATAGGCCAAAGCCACCCCCGAGCACCTTAACCTTGACAGAGAATGATTCCAAAAGAAAACCCTAGGATAGATAGACAAACAAAGGGTGGTAGGCCTTTCTCCAAGGATAGTGCACCAAGCAAGAGCTGATCAGAGAGTCCAAACCATAACTAAGAGATAGTCCAAGCCAAAATCGAAATCTGCTAGCTGCAACGACAACTCTCCTCCAAACTTGCGCACAAACTGGCCAACTGCAGTGCGCACAAGTGTTGCTTTTGTAGTTCTGAGAATGCCTGCCAGAATGAAGACTGGCCTCCTGTATTTATACTAAATCTGGAAAACTGCATGGGCTGAATTCTCAATCTGGGTGCCTATTTACTTAGTATATAATATTTCCTTTAGATGACTTCTTCACTTGGAGGCTAATAAACTAATACAAGTTATCCTCTTGAGCCGACTTGTCTTCTAGGGATATTATCCAACTAATTAGGGTTTCTTCTTGCTTCTCGAAATATTCTATTCTCGTCAGGTTTACATGTGGAGGTAAATAACTCCCGCAACTACCATAATATCAAGACTCCCTCCTAGCTAGGGAGGTATTGAAGGTAATGGTCTTGAGCACAAACATACCATTAACCTAGTAGCATCAACATAGTCATATAGACTATCTCATGACTAGATAATGAGCACCATCATCATTATCAATGTCATCAGTTGCATCATATCTCGAAACCATACTCCATCTGAGTAATCAGACATGATGCTAGATAAGTCACTCACTCCACAAAGTGACATAAGAGCCATTCTTCTAATCCGGACATATGAACTAGAAGAATAAATGTCCTGGACCATTTTTCGTCTGGCGAATCTCTGTCTATTGATCATCCATCTAGATGATAATCATTTCCAACACTACTGATAGTCTTCAAGGCGATCAGAACAATGTCATTTAATAGAACACAACTGTGTCTATCCATAGTAGTGCACAACTACAATCCAATACTACATTGCCACACCAAGTAGCACACAGATACTTGATATGTTATATATAGTCACAATCAGTGGAACACATCCACTACAGTAGTATACATTTACTGTCCGGAGACATATAGTCTCCATAACAATCATATCATCAACCTGCACAGGAAACATTGTTATGATATATAAACTGAATCATTTGGGCCATTATTCCACTCACATCTACGAGATATGGAAGAGCATCTGCCCTTAGAAGGTAAAACATCAATGATGAGCTATCTGGAGTATTCTTCTCAAGCAAGGAAGAATAACTATCCCAATTTTTGAGCCTGGACCATTCACTTATCTGGGCCATTCCTCCGGCACTAAATAAAGTGCAACCTAGAGAGAATGAGTTTTCCCTAGGGAATTCTTGTCCCTGATTGTTGAACCTGGACCATTCACCTATCTGGGCCATTCCTCTAGCACTAAAAAAAGTGCAACCTGGAGAGAATGAATCTGCCCATCTGCCCTAGGGAATGACTGTCCGAACCATTTTCTAAGAAAAAGACCGTATTGCACCAACCTCCAAAACAGACCATGTTTCGAAACTGCTCACAACAATGAGCTTTAAAAGAATGACTGTCCAACAAGGCATACCAGTCTTCTTGACCACTACTAAGAGTGACCTTCAAGAAGAGAGATTGTCCTAGACCATTCCCTATGTTAACCACAAGGGGAATCACTGTCTATGGTACATGAGAAATCCATCAAACCCTTTTCGTAATGAAGATGACCATTCGATCTGGACCATTTTTTGAACTGGAAAATGCCTATCCGTCAGAAATCTCGAACCACTTTCCGAACTGGAAAGAAACTTCTCATCTTGGACCATTTTTCGAACTTGAAAAATGACTTTCCATAAATAAATAACACATCAATGCTCCCTCCCAACCTGGGAGTCATCTCTTACTTTTTCAATAAGGAAGTCATCTTCACAAGCTCCA
>JZKD02S1674877.1:703174-713857 GCA_000966675.3 Picea glauca
TGAGACACCTTGATGATTTAAATAAGCGTTTTGTGTTGGTGCTTAAGTAATATCAGATGCTTGCTTGACACTTGGAGGATCATGCTTGTTGGTGTATTCAGTGGCGTACTTTGACATTGTATTGATATTGTAGTTTGATTGCGACTTGGAAATGGGTTTGATGCATGGAAAACCAACAACCTTTTTGCCAAATTTTAGTAGTGCACATGAGTAATTAATTTGAAATGTGCTATTGGAATATACCAGTTTCTGTAGCGCATTTCTAGCAATGATGTTATTTTTGCACTACATAAACTACACTCTTTCTGCAACATATAATATCTAACCTCATAAATTTGGATAAGTCCAATAATTAAACCAAACCATCCATGATGTGACCATATAAATCATATGTAATCACTTTTAACATGTCTTACCAAAAACAATAAAAGTAATTCAAAGCAAAGAAACAAAAACAAGGGTGAACAAAACATAGAAAAAAATAGACCCCATAGAGAGGATTTGTTTTGAAAAAGTCTTATAGATTGGTAGGCTAGGATTAATAATAGAAGAGAATTTAGGAATATAGGTTTATGTACTAACATTGGCTCCACCTGGGGATGATGTCCTCCCTGTGAGGCATCAAGAACTGCAGACGCTGTACCTTCAATTTTTTTCCCCTTTCATTGTCCACACTGAATCTGCTTCTAGTAAAATTGTTTTGTTCATCCTTGTTGAATTAAAACACACTAGAAATATTATCAAACCATCTATAAAAATACTGAAATCACACACAATTTTAAATCCATCCACACTTCATCAAATTTCCTTCCATTGGTTCATGGAGTCTTATTCGTCTAATCAACGGATCTGCTTCACACTAAATCAAATCGAAATCCAAATGATCGGATAGGGATCTTATTCATCAAACCTCCTACTCTAACCAAATCATCTACTTTTCTTATGCATAATCAAACTTTTAGATTAACCATTCAAGTAACTGAACTACTAACCAAAATTTTCTTCCATCTTTGAGCACAAAAAGGATAGGAAGAACTAAAAAATATAGGAGTAGAATACAATCTTCATACTTACAATCCCGAAATTCTACCCTCAAAAAGTTGAAGATAGAAAGTTCTTTGCTCCATTTGAACTCCATGTAAATTTCCATTGGATCTTGGAAAGAATAAAAATACTCCTTTTGTTGATCACTGAAATCCTTTATTTATGATTAAAGAATGTTAAAGACAAGTTCACTAGTTTCTGGAATTTGTTGCTGAACAGTTGGTAAAGAAGAAATATTTGTGAACTTCTCTTTTAACCCCTCCTTATCTCCTTCACTAACTTCCAATGAATCAAATCCATAACTTCCATACATAGGCTTGCTGCTGTAGAATTCCATATGTGTTGATTTAGAAAACTATAAATCAGCCTCATACTCATCGTAAAAAGACACATCTTCATAAAAGTTTTGAGAAGAAATTTCATCATAGCCATTACTATAAGAAACATCTAATATGATGTCAAAATATTCTACAGTCTGGTTACCATAAGCTTTAGCATCAGTACAATGTTGAAAATCTTCCTTCTAGATAACAAAACTAGAAAAGGATTCATTTGATAATCACTCCTCTTCCACTTCATTAACATTTAATTATTTTTCATCAGCTACAAAATTTCGAACATGTAATGAAAACTCTTCACAATAGTGCTAAAAAAGACACTCATATGGAGAATATATTTTATAATGATCATGAAAAGATGCATGAAACTCTCTTAAATAAGATATGCTAGAAGAAGGAAGAGATCTATACCATTGTTGTGCATCACCTTCTAATGAGTACATAAACATTTTCATTAATGCATCTTCATGAATAACTCCCAACTGATGCATAAGTTCATGAAACCGTAACAAATGTTCAACAAACATTTCATCCTTTTTCCATCTAAATCTGAGAAGGCAATCTCCCCATTCATCCACAGTAGGAACAACATTTGGAAAACTAGGAACATCCGAAAAATCAAATGGAGAAAACCTTGCAACTATTATAGCATTCATCCAAGAATAAGATGATTTTGACATTCTAAAATAGTGGAGCCATTGATGGATCCTTTAGTCATGGATTCACTAGGTGAATGATCTGTATTCGATGGTTAATGCCTAATCCTTGTTCTAATGAGTACATACACATTTTCGTTAATGCATCTTCATGAATAACTCCCAACTGATGCATAAGTTCATGAAACCATAACAAATGTTCAAAAAACATTTCATCCTCGTTCCATCTAAATCCGGGAAGGCAATCTCCCCATTCATCCATAGTAGGAACGACATTTGGAAAACTAGGAACATCCGAAAAATCAAATGGAGAAAACCCCACAACTATTATAGCATTCATCCAAGAATAAGATGATTTTGACATTCTGAAATAGTGGAGTCGTTGATGGATCCTTTAGTCATGGATTCACCAGGTAAATGATCTACAGTCGATGTTCAATGCCTAGTGCTTGTTCACCATCAAGAATTAGATTTGATCATTGTCGTTCTCTCAGGGAAATATTTCTTCATTACTTCGTCCTCGACAACGACGCCAAAATATGTTATCCCTAAATTTTGCACTAAACTGTTGTAGAACAAAGCTAGGGAACCTTAGTTATTGCAATGGTTTGTTTGGTTGATAGGTGAATCAAATAGGTTGAAAGGTTGAAGATATAGTAAATCTTTTCAACACAAAATTAATGATCAACAATAACACATATAGTTATAAGCATTCACTATGATAGCTAGACACATAATGAACCAGGAGATATGGAAGAAGTGAAATAAATAATGAACATATAAGCTAACAATCTGTTGAAGTTATTCATTCACAAAGAAGATATATAGATTCAAAATAATATTTTAAATCTGAATCAAATACTTGAATACGAATTACAAAAACAAGTAATTGACAGTTAAAATATTTACTATAATCGAAGCTGAATTTTGTAGAAATCAATGCATTGCAGTAATCACCATTGTATTCAAATAAGACAAGAAAAGAACAAAGTTACAATAAGATCACAGTATAGCTGGAAGGGTGTCTAAATACTTGAGTATGAAATGCTACAGGGCATGAATCTCTTTACAATTATAATTCCCAGACTTCCTCCCAAAACACCTAACACTCGAAACCCCCTCCTTCCTTCAAAAGGAAGCTCCCCCCATCTTCATTAATAATCCTTGCTTAAATAAAATTACAAAACATAATTCAAAGTAACAAATTCAAACTGAGATCCTAACAAAGGGATCTAATCCTAATTCTGTAACACAAAATCAAGATCTAATATTCAGGTCGAATTGGTGAAGTGCCAACTCTGTTGATTGGGCATTTAGAAAAATCTGGAAAATCTGAAAAAATCAGCAAAATTTGGAAAAAACAGTCTTAAATCTCCACCTATAGCTCCTAAATAGCTCATTTTATTTGGAAACGCCCCGATTCTTACACAATTTGTCCCATTCTTGGGAAAATCCATGTTTTATTTTTGTGACATTTGACCTTATTTGCTCAGGAAACACGTCAGAAGATGACCACAAAAACAATCACCAAAATAATGGGAAAAGATTTCAAATCCATGTGTTTTCGACCTTCATATGATTTGGAGGATTTAAAGTGGTTCTTAATCTAGAACATGAAAACCATTACCATGACACTCTTAGTGAACAAGGCTGAGTTTATCCATTTGAACTTTCCTTTGTCATGAAACTTCGACTCATTCTGAGTTCCAATGCTTCATTTGGTATGGTAATTCTTTGGATCACGAAGGATGTTTCAACGAAACCATCATAATTGACTTGGATTGTCTAAGACACCTAGAAAATTTAAATAGGCGTTTGTGTTGGTGCTTAAGTAATATTCAGATGCTTTCTTGACACTTGGAGGATCATGCTTGTTGGTGTATTCAGTGGCGTACTTTGACATTGCATTGAGATTGTAGTTGGATTGTGACTTGTAAATGGGTTCAATGCATGAAAACCCAACAACCTTTTTTCCAAATTTTAGAATAATTAATTTGAAATGCACTGTTGGAATATACTGGTTGTTGTAGCACAATCACCAAAATAATGGGAAAAGATTTCAAATCCATGTGTTTTTGACCTTCATATAATTTGGAGGATTTAAAGTGGTTCTTAATCTAGAACATGAAAACCATTACCATGACACTCTTTGTGAACAAGCCCAAGTTTATCCATTTGAACTTTCCTTTGTCACAAAACTTTGACTCATTTTGTGTTCCAATTCTTCATATGGTATGGTAATTCTTTGGATCATGGAGGATGTTTCAGCGAAACCATCATAATTGACTTGGATTGTCTAAGACACCTAGACAATTTAAATAGGTGTTTGTGTTGGTGCTTAAGTAATATTCAGATGCTTGCTTGACACTTGGAGGTTCATGCTTGTTGGTGTATTCATTGGTGTACTTTGACATTGCATTGAGACTGTAGTTGGATTGTGACTTGTAAATGGGTTCAATGCATGAAAACCCAACAACCTTTTTTCCAAATTTTAGAATAATTTATTTGAAATGCACCATTGGAATATACAGGTTTCTATAGCACATTTCTAGCAATGATGCTATTTTTGTGCTACAAAAACTATACTCTTTCTACAACAGATAATATCTAACCTAATAACTTTAGATAATTCCGGTAATTAAACCAAACCATCCATGATGTTACCATATAAATCATATGTAATCACTTTGAACATGTCTTACCAAAAACAATAAAATTAATTCAAAGCAAAGAAAACCAAAATAAGGGTGAACAAAACATAGAAAAGAATAGACCCGATAGAGAGGATTTGTTTTGAAAAAGGCTTATGGATTGGTAGGCTAGGATTAAGAATAAAGGAGTATTTTGAAATATAGGTTTAGGTACTAACATCAAGCTCATACAAAATTCCATATTTGAAATTTTCTGTAAAAACATTATAGTGAGAATGCCAAGATGACTCCTTTGAAGAAGCCAAACCCAAGGATCATATGATCTAAAACCAAATTTTATGCACCAAACATGAAAATAGCATAAAAATAGAAAGAGAAGTAACTCCAAACTTTGGGAATGAGAGATAAGAATGAATGATAAGCCTCTTTGAGGGGGAAACCTCCTTTTACAGTATAAAAAATGCATAAGATGAGATGATCTCTAACACTAGGTCTTCTTGGTATATAGGGGACAAAGTGTAGAGTTACAATTAAAGGGTCTAGCCAACCATTAAATAACATAGCCGACCAATAAGGACAACACTAATGTAACAATATAAATGTAATAACTCATAATTTAGGGCTTAACACTTGTTGGTCACCATTTGAATATAAGATATATGATGAGTACCACATTAACTTGGAATATCATGGTACAAGAGATATGGAACAAATATTGGAGAAGATCTTCCCCAATCACCAAAAACATATTTTTATATAACTTGTATATGATATTGTAAATTATTGGTTTTATATGTCTTGTTTCCTTAAGGTTTAATATGTCAAGTAATAACTTTCTATCATAATTTAGATGTTTCAAAAGGTTCATTTGTGAATACAATAAAGGTATAAAAGTTTTAAATTTATAGAAATCTTAATCACCAAAGTGTTTTTTCAACTTTTAAGCTTTGCATCACCACAAGAAAAACACAACCTAGTGAATATTTTTGAGGAACCTCTGCAAAAGATCCCTCCCTTCTCTATTTATAGTGGAGGTGGGCGGCCCTATCACACATTTGTACTATATTTAAGGCTCTAACTCAATAATCCCATATCATTTTTTTAACAATAACTTGGGAATTCATAAAAAATAGAAATTTCATCCACACCTTGCTTTATAGTTCATCCTAGCCCCGCAATGAGAGAAATATAGTATGGCCCATTATTCATGGTGTCCCTTAGTATAGAAATTAGTTGTTTGATGGTTCTATTTTATACAATTTTACACAACACATAGGTGGAAATCCCCGATCTCATATTTGGAGCACACAATATTGTGATGCACAAAGTCTAGTGCCCCATCATGTTGTATCTATGATCAAATTCAAATGAATTAGTTATAATTGTTCAACTATAATAAATCATATTTACAATTTGAAGACCAAAAAAAATATCAACTTGTTTGAGGAGAGCTTAATATTTGTTGATATAATGTGTTACGCTTTCCTTTACTGAAAGGTATATTGAGCAAGGTGTTGTAGCTTGGGAGGGGTAGAATTTGGGTTCCAATATTTCTTGACAAAAATTGCAAGTTCAATCTTATAAAATTGTAATAATAAACAATTTGTGGTGTTTGAATGTGCCCTTCCATATCAAAGCTTTAGCAATGATTTTCTAGCATGCATACATGGATGATTGGTGAATTCCATGTATGCAATGAAATCTACCCCAAGTAAATATACACCTTTCCATCCCTTATCTAATCACACTTGTTCAGGACCTAATGTATTTGTCTAGAATCTAAACATGTATGCCATAGAGGAACATTAAAATATACTCGTGCAACATAGATAACATTACGACTAAACATGCATTGTGTGTAATGTTGGTAATATCCATGCACACAATAAATTTGTATGCAATCTAATGTAGCGTCAATAAAACACGAAACTTCAAAAAACAATTCCTTTGCTCCCATTATTATTAATAATTTTTTTTGAAATGAAGATTGGATTGCATGACAAATACATATCCATAGATATTCATTTAGATTCAAATGATCAAAAAATTACCTTTTAACAAATTGATAATAAAAACCAGCAACAATTTGAAACAAGTGTTGCATGGCAGCGTAGTCCCTGCTGGGTTGAATTGGGAATAAATGCATAGGGATGGGGAAAAAGTAGTGGAGGCATATGGAAACTGCAACAGAGATGTGGCAAGCAACATGAAGGACAAGTGGTATCCATGCAGTAAATGACACATGGCCTCTAGAGTCCCATTTATTTTTTGAAACTATATAATCTATTTTGCTATGCTCAAAATTTCTGTCTATTTTGTCTGTATATGTGCCAGGACAGAAAAAGTTATATTCAAATTAAATAAACACAATTTCTTGACATTCAACATAGTGGAAGATAAAAAATTATGAGCACATAAATATAAAAGGAGATAAAAAACAGTTTTATTTGAAATATATCAAAAAATAATATTGTCTGTTACATATTCCTGGAAATTTAAATGCGTTTGTCATATAGACTAGGATTGGGGCTCCCGCGGACCATAAGAGAAATATGTACGAGAAAAAGGACTGTGGAAAGAAGAAGTGAGTGATGGTAGAGTGTAATACCTAAAAAGAATAAATTGAAAGGTATCAGTCTTTGGCTAGACATATCTATTTAAAAAAGTGGAATAAATGGATTGATAAACAAAGCAGGATGTGATCAGTATAGACTTACAGTGATGGTACATATCACCCCTTTTTCTATTTGCTTGCTGATGCCTTTTTATTGCTATCGTCGATAGTTAATGGAATCGTTCCAACTACCTGTTGCCTTTCGTCAACGACCTGCTTCAATTCCCTTTCAACCCATTCTTCAATGTAGCTTCTCAAGGGGGTGACATTGATCTCATTCTAGATTTTTATGTTGAAAAGTTTCTTTTCTAATTTCTTTAGATCAATAGAAAGATTATGAAGAGCCTGATCAATTTCTTCATTTTGTACCGAATAGTCGACTAGCCAATTATCAACATCATCTTCACCATATTCAAGGATGTTGTAAAACTTTTTCAAAGACAACGCCTTAAAAATATCAACCTGTTTATCAGAGGCTTGCTTAGTTAAGGGCAAGGAGTTGACGATTAAGTTGGGGTCTTGGAAGTTGTTGGTCCTTCCAACTAAGTCTATTTTGGTCATCTTTGTGAATAATTTTTCTTTCTTTGATATGGCTTGTTCAAATGATTGGACAATGAGATACATGTTCTTCACTTTCTCTTTCCAACATGCATTTAATTGAGTGATCCAGTTTTTGGAGGGGATATCTTGTTGTCTTCTTCTCATTTCTATCATGTTGTTGACATTGGTGCCAAAAGGAATGATCGTGTCTGAATATAAATGTTCTTCATTTTTTAAATCTGCCTGCAAATGTTCGAGCAAATTATGTTCCCTCGTTCCAAGGGAAGCCATGGTTTGTGATGTTTCCCATGCCTCAGTAATCAGTTCCATTCTTTTCTTGATATTAGTCTCCACATATCCTCTACACGATGCGAGGAGGCCGGGGGATCCTTTTAACTTGGTTGCATGGGTGACAGGCATGGCTATTTCTAAAGGACTGGCAAGCAATGGCATAAGAATCAAAGCTTCCTCCAATTCCTTGACCCGGTCCTTCAGTCAGGATTCTTAGCCTTAATGCCTCCAATGGAATCATCAAGAGAATCTCCGGTTTCTATGTGAAGTCGACAGATTTGGGACCGTCGCATGTTTGCATGTTTAACCTCTGAATGAGATTTTCCTTTCTTATTTTTTACATCTCTCTTTTCAATAATTAATTTTTTAGACTCGCTGTCAAACACGGTGCTCTGGAACACGAAGGATTCATCTTCATAAAAAAATTTGGTATCAGCTATGTCCATTGGACGACTATGCTGGATCACGTCTTCAGGCTGATCAAGGTTGCAGAATACATTGTCCAGTTCAGGATCAATTTTCATGTTCACTCTCAATTTTGGGCTCTTCCGCCTGTCCTAATTTTTTTTTCTCCTCTTGTCCACGGAAAGCTTGTGAGAACTATAAATTTTAGGGTGAGGAGGGTAATTATCTCCTCCTCTGTTTGAAGAATTATGAGTTGATTTATTGATGTGGTGGGCCATTGGAGCGATGCTCCAAGATGTTGTACTTTTGGGAGTGCTATCTGCCGATTGAACACTCTTCTCACCGGGACCTTTTCCCTGTTGCTTGTACAATTCAGTGGTGCTTTGTAGTGTGTCTAGGTCGCCGATATCATAAGCAGGAGTGTTGTCGCCAATGTCTCTATTTTCGCTCAGGTGTTTCTTGAAAAAAGAATTGCCGAGGCCAAGTGTTAATAAATGTTCTAAACTTTTTTATTAGGGTCGAACCCTCTTAGGATTTCAACATATCTTAGGTTCAAGTTGTTGAAATGGGCTAAGAATTTGTCAATTTTGTTGACGTTCCTCAACATGAAGTCCCCGACTTTCCAAGGCAGAGGAATGAACTATTTTTTTCTCTTCTCATGGAATAGATGCAACCAATAGTTGTATTGCCTTTCTATTTCTGTAACAAACATTCTATCTGTAATGTGACATGGAAGCAAAGTAGGTTTTTCCTTGAAGCCAAAAATACTTATCACATTGTAATTATCCAATTGTTCAAGTGCCCCCTTCCTTTCCAAAAACCTGGTTGCCTGGTCAGATATGTAGGGAGCATCTTCTCCTAACAATAAAAATTTGAAAAAAGACACAAATTCATTATAAACCTCATAAAAACAGTGGGAGGCCTTATGCTTCCACAAGGCATGGTACCAGAATGTTACTGGGTCGAATTCCCAGTTTACCTTCTTGGATAGAGATAGTTTTGGAAACTGGCAGCAATGTGGTATCACAAATACAAAGTAGGATGCCATATACAATTTCTTCTCCTTTTTGAAGCTTGGCAATTGGGAACATATTTCATGGGAAATTAGCTTCCCCCAATAAAAAATGGCTTGTTCCTTGACTGTGAAATACAAAATATAAAGAACCATGCGGGAAATAGTCGCTGTGGATTCCTCTCCCGTTATTCTTGTAAACAACCAAGCAATTTTTTGGAATGGATTTCTAAATGAACTAACCTGCAAGCTTGTGATATCTTCAGGAACTTCCATCAGGTCTTCCAGGAACTCAGGCAAGAGGTCCAACCCATTATTATGCTTTCTCAGGAACTTCTTGGAATCTTCTCCTTTGAACATCAATGTTGGCTCCGACAATATTAACATCTGGTGGAAGACCTGAAGTGACAAAGAAACATAAGAGTGGTCCCACAGTGGAATAATTCTTTGGCTTGAAATATATTTATCGACACACCAAGAGACCAACTCCTTATAGTCAAAAAATTCAGGGACACAACTTGCGCGAGAAATCCTAGAGGTCCAAATTATTTTGTTCTGGGAAGAAGGGAATGAGTATTACGAATATGCCATGGACCACCAGAATTTCTAGACCTCGCACCCGAAGATATTCACTGTGTCTCCACAGAACTGTTGTCGAGCAGGTGCCATAAGTTTATGAGAACGTCCGTTTGCTCCAGACGATGGTTGAAATGAACAGTTGGAGGGGATAATATAACCCTCCACAAATGTTGGTTCAATGCTTATGAATGGGAAATCTCCTCAAGCCTTTCACTCATTAATGAAAATCTCTATGGGTAATGCATGATGAGTTGTTAGCAGTAATGATTACTTATTGCATACTTATAAGTGTGAAGGTGGCAGGTACGACGAAGAGAAATTAAGGGTTGGAGGTTTCGTGAACGTGCCAACCTGACGACGTGCGAATGACATTCCATGATTTTGAAATCAACACTCGGAAGGTATAATATAACCCTCCACAAATCTTGGTTTAATGCGTATTAATGGGAGATCTCCTCGAGCCTTTCGCTCATCAATGAAAATCTATACGGTTCCTGCATGATGAGTTGTTAGCATTAAAGCTTACTAATTGCATATTTAGAAATAAGACCTT
>JZKD02S1674877.1:713867-726516 GCA_000966675.3 Picea glauca
GAAAATGCAGTGCATGAAGAAGGATTGAATGAAATGCTTACAGGTTTCTTTAGAGATGGAAATAATCATGACGATAATGATCATATGGTTGACAGTAATTATGATAGTAGGGGTAATGATCATATGGTTGACAACAATTCTATAGAAGGGAATGACGAATGATGAAAATGAGACGTACATGATGAATGTTGATGCAAATGTGGACGATATCAAAGATTATGTGGGGACATCATACATCATTGAGTCTTGAAACCCTTTCATACCATCAAGGCATGTGTCTAGTCTAACCATGTCAAATTTTGACACATATAGGCACATATTGAAGAAATTTCAACGTTGGCCCCATTCACTGCTCACTATGGGGGGTCGGTGCCTGACATTTTGGTGGGTGAATTGGAAGTTCCATGACATTTCAAGACAGTTCCAACAAACATTCTACAGATGCCAATGACAAATGATGACAATGAGACGTTCATTACGAACATTGATGAAAACATGGACAATCTCAAAGATTATGTTGGGACATCAGACATCCTTGAGTCTTGAAACCCTCCCATACCATCAACGCATGTGTCTAGTCTAACCATGTCAAATTTCGATGCATACAGGCAAAAACGGAAGAAATTTCAACGTTGGTGTTACACATCAAAATTACTCATTAAGATGATGGCCTAATGTCGTCATTACCAATGTCACAAGTGCCGCATTTCATCTACAAGTGTCACAAATATCATATTGTTGTCCTGTCCATGTTGTGTCTCAAACGACATTATCAAGAACACTTACAAGACACCTCAAAAGACTAGTTATGAAGAGGATAAGTCATTTGACAAAGACTGCAATTCTTTTGCCACTAAGAAAACCACTAAAAAATCAATTTTGGAAGGCAGCGCTCCCCTATACACTGTCAGGGAGTGCCAACGCTCCCTGACCTATTTTCGAGGAGCGTTCCAATGCTTTGTTCCCCATTCTAAGGGAGAGCTAGCCTTTTTTGAGTGAATCTTTGGATTGTTGAGAGAAATCGAGGAAGAATCCCTTCATATATGGAGTTGGTTGGGTTTGGATTTGAGGTTAAATCTCGACCTTAGGGAAGATCCACAACTAAAGGAGAAGAATCCTCAACTTATCCCAAGTATCTCTTAAGTGGTTAGGCCTCTCCAAGCCTATATAAGGAGGCCCCTTCATGGTGAAAGGGGATACATTGTGAAGATTATAACTTATGATCTCATAAGGGAGATATCATTGAAGCATCATCATTCTGTGTGGATGATTTGAGCAAGGGTCTGGATAAAGGGATCTTGGTGAAGTTGTTGCACTACATCCATGGTTGTAAGCACCACTTTGTTCTCATTAATATAAATCTATGCTTGGCCTATTTCCTTTAAAGTTTGTGTACATTTCATGAACTTGTCTCTAGTAGATAGATCTATTTTTGAGCTAATCTCAGTAGAATAGGAAGTTTGTTGTATCTTTATTTGTTCTACAGGACTTATTGAGGAGCTTAGGATCGAAGCTCAACTTGGACTGTGCAAGGACAAACGCCATTAAAAAGGTACACTTTTTTCTTCTTCCTCTTCATACATTAGCTTAATAGGATCTAAAAGGAATGTTAGTGTCCACAATAGCATTTTTTGTCTTGGTCAAAGGGGTCTAGTATCCAAGAGAGAATCCACTTGTCTGCAAGGGGATTTCTCTGTAACACTTAGTCATCTTTCTGAAAATGTCTAGGTACGCGGGTTGGCGGAATCAAGGGTTCACATTTATAGTCATGCTTCTACCTCATTCCATACTTAGCCACTTTTTCGATCATGGGTTCCCAAGCTGGCAGGTTCAAGATTTCGCCTCTGGCTTTAGAGGTTCCGTGATATATAGATTGGTCATCGTACCCCCCCCCCATCACGCCCTATTTACTATTACACATTTTTGCAGTCAAAAAATCCGAGGCATACACTTTGATTGTCAAGTCCTCATGTTTCTTGAGTATCCCTTGACACCCTATTTTGTATTACATCTCCTTTGACCATGTATGTGACATTCAGAACAATTGTGGACAATATACAATGCATATGCTTATTTAGTCCTTTTGATGTTCATCTACACATGCCTGCATCATAAAAAGTTGGACTAGTGGCATGGCCATCAGCAGTCAATCATCACAAACATCAACAAACTGACAAGGCCAAAGGTAAAGATGCATACATTATGGTCCTCATATGTTTACCAAACAAATATCCTCGACTATTTATTCATCTATGCCATGGTCAATATGATGATGTCATCTGCAACACATACTTTGTAGTTCACAAGAAGTATCAACAAGTGCAAGCGAGACGCCGAACATAGTGCAAGTTCTGCAGACAAAGAGGTCTGGTTGAAAAACTCTGGCTCCATACTTCATCCAAGTTGTTCTCTACTTGTACATTTATGCCAAGAAAAAAGAAAACAAAATAATAATGCAGACTACCATTCACATTACTTTTCCTGTTCAAAAAATGCCACTAGGTCTAAACTTGTAACACCCAAAATACTATCAATAGAGGGCTTGAACAGCCACCTAACTGGACAAGTGTTATTTGGGGACATAATGGTCATCTATAGCACCTACTTGGACAAGGAAAACAAACTAGATCCATTATGTGTGCTTACGTGACAGAAAACGAGGCCTTGATGATAGTCACATTGATTCTCGCTATTTGTTCAGAATATCGTTTTGTCTCAGACACAACTATCAGCCAACTTGCACCGAGCAACGACAATTACCCAATCAAAACCATTGGTGTCGTTGTCACACTCACGAGAAAACTTGGCTCGCAACACATTCTCCATATAAAATATGGAGAGTTAGACAACTAAAAGGCAATGGTACCATTATCCATATCCAGTTTTGTCCTTTACTTTCACATGTTTATGTATCTCGGTTATGTTACACAACTATTGTATTTTTCTATGTTGCAGCTGCAATTGTTCGATACCTATTCAAATTTGTTTTCCTCAATGGAACAACAATTGCATAAAGGCCAATTTCCACTTATGCTCTTCAAAAATATAACAAAGAAAAGAGATGTTAAAGAAAGGATCTTTCGCACAACCCAAGCAACATTTGTAACAGAATTGTGAACAAACATAGTAAAGGATCTCAAGAAACTAACTAGCTCTACAATGGTTATGCGTATACATCTACAATTTCATCCTCACTTTGCTCATACAAATTGCCTTTATCAATTTTCTGCAGTTTTTTTTTATTAGTATTTGTGCAAATGTATATTATATTGTTCAATATATTAACTATTATGCTCATGTGCCCAGGTTCAGGGTGTTTTGGTTACAGTGAATGCGTACTCTACCCCCTTCAAGCTTGTATATGCCAAATGCAACTCGCATGCTTCTACTTCTACTTTCATAAGTGATGATACAACTGATTGTCTGTGATGCGGTAAAAAATTCGCTTACATACATTGCCTCAATGCTGCCATCCGAACCGTGGGCAACACAATCGTACATTGTACAATTATAAAACCTTTGTTACAAGATGTGCTTCCTAGGTTAGTAGAATTGTCATATGAAGCATACCTATAGAAAAAGGCAAACAGTGTCTACATGTTGCGCAACTTTCAGATACATGGCAAATTTACCTTAAATGAGGACAATGTTATATTGCATATCGGTTGAAAAAAAAAATTAATCATATCAAGCTTTGGCAGGAAATGAAAAAATCTAATGTGTGTCTGTAATTTTTCTTCAACACCTAGATGAATGTTCGTCGGACTCGAGTTCTTCATAGTTTACATCTATGGCTGTAAAATTTTCTTTCCACAGATTTTGTCTCTTTTTGTGCACTTGAAACAACAAGGAGAATCTAACTACAAATAAAATCATTGTTGTAATTTTCATGTTTTTTTGCATCTCACAGTAAGAAATTTGCATATTTGTTGGGGTGTGCAAATGAAAAAAAAATGGTGGTTGGTTGTGGCTTTGTTGGAGGAGTCTACACCTTTTTGGGTGCCCAAATTGGAAAAAAAAAATCCAATTATATAGCCATGGCAGGATTTCTGCATTTTTTTGGATACTCAAATAAATAAAAAAGATGATCTCCAACTATACATTTATGGTATGGTATCTGCATTTTCTCGATGCCCTAATTGAAAAAAAATGACTCAGCATGGATTGAAACATGGGCTTGAGATTTTCAGAACTCGCTATAGAGATTGGGGTTCGAGCATTAGAGTTCATATAGGCAGGTGCAGTTATTGGTGATGTACAAGCACATAAGAATGTTCAGTCCATAAATGGGAAGCATGAGGAAAAACCTCATACAAATTATCCAACTATAAATAACTCAAGCCCATACTTTGAACCGTTGAAATAGCTTGCTCCTCTGGGTAGAACCATCAGGCATTTCCAATAATATTGGAAATTTGGCATTGTTAAAACTGGTAGTGATAGAACATGGCACTATCAGAAGAAAATGTCCATAGTGATCTTGCTTCATGGTAAAATAGTAATCGAAAAGTTTCTTGTTACCCATTTTCAGGTTTGGTTATAGCTAGGGTACAATGGAGAAGCTCCACTGGTTTTGTGTTGTCTTGTGTTTGGCAGACTTTTGTTCATATCCCATGGCCCTGGTTATTTTCTCATGGGAACATATACCAGATGTAGGAGAAAACCAATGCCACATGTGTTTTTTTTATATATCAAATTGTTTGATGCAAAGGTCGATGTGTACTACTCTATGGAACCTTGTGGGATCTCGCTTGGCGCCTTCTGTGTTCATGCGTTTCCTTGTGCCTCAACTTTCAATACATTTGGTGTTTACTTGGTTCTTGGTTGTATGCTTCATTCTGGAAAATTAATAATACATTCAGGATCTTGGCATTTTTTCTATGATATTAAATAATATACAAGACATGCTTTGCATTTTAATATAAGCTCTCTGACGCAAATGTAGTATGTGGCTCGTTTTAGCACTTTTCCTTGAACGATGAACTTAGCAAAATTCATCTCCACGAATAATTTGAAATAAAACGATATATATTATGTGAAGTCAAATGGAACTATCATATCAACGACATGACATTAAAATTCAAATTCGTCGTTGTTATACTTGTGGTGAAGTTGACAGTACAATAACTTTACTTCAACATCCCAAAATTGATTTTCTTGTGGTTTTTCGATGCTTCTCTTATACAAACACATCCTGGAAACTATAAGCATGGCTCGCTTTATCTATTCCTTTATTGAAGAACATGTTCACATGTTTAATGCACTTCATAGTTACTGTTAAGACCCTCAATGGAGCTTTCTTACACCAATTCCCGCTTTAAAAAATTGCCATCCCCTTTATTTTTCCCTATGCTTTCCCTTTCTTGTTACTTAGTCATTTCTTGGAAAATTTCTGGGTGCAGGTGTTGGCAGATTCACATCTTCATATTTCCACTAATACTTTTATATCATGAGCCCGACTGACTGCTTCCCTGTTTCATATTCAACAAACTTTTTGGATCCCGGCTTCCCGGATAGGCGGGTTCAACATTGCGTTTCCATTGTTTCGTCGCCTGCAAATAGCACCCGAACTTCCCCTATCTACAAATTAGCAAACAAATTCCCCTTTTTCTCATTTTCTTTCCCTTTCTGGTTACTTGGTCATTTTTCTGAATCTCTCATTTTTTCAAATGTCTCATGCTTTTATATACAACACCCAAAGTTCCGAAATACACAAATTGATTGTCAAAATTCGGCATTGTCTCATGTTCCGTGTTATGCATTTTGCAATCAAAAGTTGGGATAGATACAATGGGACCATTGGGCACTTTGGTCTCCTGAGTAGAGCTTGTGGCCCTGTTTTCAAGCCCATCAATATTCCATGTTCCGAGTGTGTCTCATGATTTTATATCATGAGTTCGACCAACCGCTTACCCATTGCATACTTGGTCACTATTACCATCGCCGGTTCCTAGCCAGGCTTGCTCAACATTGTGCTTCCATTATTCCACTACCTACAAACAACACCCAAAATTCTGTGATATACAAATTGACCGGTGAAATCTGTCATTATGCCTTGTTCCATGTTACACATTGTGCAGTCAAAATTTTGGAGACATACAATTTTACCATTGGCCCCTCACGTCTCCTGAGTATATCTTGTGACCCTATTTTTTAATCTCGCCCGACCACTTTCCATACTTGGCCATTTCTTGGAATCTCTTTCGCGCATTGGTGGGTGGACGAAATGTACAAATATTAATCGCTCTTCTCCATCCCCGCCACCTTCGCACTTCTTTCTAGATATGCAATTATTAATCTTTAATGCTAGTAGTTCATCATGCAGGAACCATTAATATTGTCATTAATTTCTGGAAGGCGAAGAAGATTTGTCATTAATACGAATTAAACCAAGATTTGCGGAGAAGAGTGTTATCCTTTCCAAGTATTCATTTCAAGCATGATGCAATCTCTTTCGTGCATCGTCCATTTGGCACCTTTATGAAATATCTAATCCTTAATCACTCTCTGCTGCCACTACCACCTTCACACTTTTTTCTAAATATGTAATTAGTAATCTTTAATGGTAACAACTCATTACGCACGAACTGTGGAGATTGTCATTGATCGATGAAAGGCTCGATGAGATCTTCCATTGATACACACTAAACCAATATTTGTGAAGGGCTATATTATCCCTTCCGAATTTTCATTTCAAGCATCATCTGGAGAAAACGGAAATTCTCATTAACTTATGGCAGTAGTTCCACAGTAGTTCTGTCTAGATACAGTAAACACCTTTGGTCATGATAGCCATAGGTTCTAGTATTCCAGGGCATATTCTTACTACTCATCTCCCTCCACCCATGAGAAAAAAAGGAGATGGTCCCTTGGTGTTCCGAAAGATATATTTCAAGCCAAAGAATTACAAGGCAACCTTGCCTGCATTGATGGCTAGTGCAGAGGTTTATGTGATCGATTTTGAGACAGGAGAAGATGATATGATGGACAATGATACAACAATGGATGATGGAAATGTAGATGTTGTTCCCACTCCTGCACCCAAATTGAAATCAACCATAATGGGGGTCACTTCCCAGCTCGGCGATGGCGGCCCTGACAACACCAAAAGAAGGGTTTTCAGAAAAGAAACTGACGTTGAATGCAATAGCCACTTTGCAGTTCGAAAGTAGGAATTCCATAGGTCCAAATTAGTTTGTTCTGGGTGGAAGTCTTTCACTGTAAGGAAATGGTCTATTTATGCTCCCAGAGATATATTTCAAGCCAAAAAATTATTCAATTGCGAGACCACTCTATTGTTCTCTGGATATACAATTAACATCTTAGGGGGTGAGGACCAAAACTCCCACTGGTGCAAGGCATATTCCTACTACTCACCTCCTTCCACCCAGAATGGACTAATTTGGGCCTCTGGAATTGCTCGTGCAACCTATCTTCCTGAAGTCTTTGACTGTGAGGACGTGGTTTCTCAGTGTGTCCTAACTTTCAGTTTCGGGCTCTTATGTTTGCCCTGCAATATTTTTTGTCTTCTTCCTCACGGGAAGCTTGTAATAACTATCAATTTTATCACGAAGATGGGTTCTTATGTCCTCCTACGTTTGAAAAATTCTTTGTTTCTTTCTTGTTGGGGTGAAACATTGGAGCGATGCCAGCATCAGGAGCAGGATTATTGTTCATCTGCTTCAAGCCAAGGATTTATTCCATTGTGGAACCACTCTCATGTTTCTTTATCGCCTCAGTTCTTCCGCAAGATATTGAGATTTTGGCAGCAAACATTGACCTCCCGAGGAGAAGACTGCAAGGATTTCCTAAAAAAAAGCATGGTAATCAGTTTTGTATGCATGTTGAAGAGCATATTGATGGCTCATACATGTTGTAGGTCCTATGCATGTGTTTATGGAAAATATGTTCAATTTTTTGGTGCAAAGAACTCAGTCCAATTTCTATGGATAGATATACACTATCCAGTATTCTTCTTCTTTTTTTAATGGATTTACTATTAAAAAATTTTCCTTGGAGTCTTGATTGCTACTCCTTTGTTGAATTTAACACATATTCTCATTGGCATGGTTCGATAGCTCCTAGTTCTTCAATATTGTATTGGCTCAAGTAATTTGATCTAAAATGGAGCATTTAAAAATTATATGACAATGCATTGTGTCGATCCCATCGGGATTTTATGGAAACAAAAATGAATTTCAGACAGTTTCAAACCAATGTTCAATTCTATTTGTAATGTAGATAGAACATAGCAAGACCAAATCACAATGCCGCAGTATGGGCCCTGCCATAGAAATTTTGTTTTCATCTCAGCTTTGCTAAGCAAATGATTTCTTATTTCCCTTTCACTTCCTTGATCCTTTAGTCCGAAAGGGAACATTTTATTAGTTGTCCATACCCTGGCCTCTATTTGAGCATTTTTTACTTTGTTAATGAAATTACCAAATTTCTTGTTCGTGAATAAAAAAAAAACTAAACTAATATATGGTGGTTAATGTATCAAGAACACAATTACTCCCACAAGTTGCAATAAAATCTAATCTTCAACAAAGCATTTGCTCACACCCTTTTTAATGGTACAAGCACAATAGAAAACGAATAAGTGGATNTGGTTTTGTGTTGTCTTGTGTTTGGCAGACTTTTGTTCATATCCCATGGCCCTGGTTATTTTCTCATGGGAACATATACCAGATGTAGGAGAAAACCAATGCCACATGTGTTTTTTTTATATATCAAATTGTTTGATGCAAAGGTCGATGTGTACTACTCTATGGAACCTTGTGGGATCTCGCTTGGCGCCTTCTGTGTTCATGCGTTTCCTTGTGCCTCAACTTTCAATACATTTGGTGTTTACTTGGTTCTTGGTTGTATGCTTCATTCTGGAAAATTAATAATACATTCAGGATCTTGGCATTTTTTCTATGATATTAAATAATATACAAGACATGCTTTGCATTTTAATATAAGCTCTCTGACGCAAATGTAGTATGTGGCTCGTTTTAGCACTTTTCCTTGAACGATGAACTTAGCAAAATTCATCTCCACGAATAATTTGAAATAAAACGATATATATTATGTGAAGTCAAATGGAACTATCATATCAACGACATGACATTAAAATTCAAATTCGTCGTTGTTATACTTGCGGTGAAGTTGACAGTACAATAACTTTACTTCAACATCCCAAAATTGATTTTCTTATGGTTTTTCGATGCTTCTCTTATACAAACACATACTGGAAACTATAAGCATGGCTCGCTTTATCTATTCCTTTATTGAAGAACATGCTCACATGTTTAATGCACTTCATAGTTACTGTTAAGACCCTCAATGGAGCTTTCTTACACCAATTCCCGCTTTCAAAAATTGCCATCCCCTTTATTTTTCCCTATGCTTTCCCTTTCTTGTTACTTAGTCATTTCTTGGAAAATTTCTGGGTGCAGGTGTTGGTAGATTCACATCTTCATATTTCCACTAATACTTTTATATCATGAGCCCGACTGACTGCTTCCCTGTTTCATATTCAGCAAACTTTTTGGATCTCGGCTTCCCGGATAGGCGGGTTCAACATTGCGTTTCCATTGTTTCGTCGCCTGCAAATAGCACCCGAACTTCCCCTATCTACAAATTAGCAAACAAATTCCCCTTTTTCTCATTTTCTTTCCCTTTCTAGTTACTTGGTCATTTTTCTGAATCTCTCATTTTTTCAAATGTCTCATGCTTTTATATACAACACCCGAAGTTCCGCAATACACAAATTGATTGTCAAAATTCGGCATTGTCTCATGTTCCGTGTTATGCATTTTGCAATCAAAAGTTGGGATAGATACAATGGGACCATTGGGCACTTGGGTCTCCTGAGTAGAGCTTGTGGCCATGTTTTCAAGCCCATCAATATTCCATGTTCCTAGTGTGTCTCATGATTTTATATCATGAGTTCGACCAACCGCTTACCCATTGCATACTTGGTCACTATTACCATCGTCGGTTCCTAGCTAGGCCTGCTCAACATTGTGCTTCCATTATTCCACTACCTACAAACAACACCCAAAATTCTGTGATATACAAATTGACCGGTGAAATCTGTCATTATGCCTTGTTCCGTGTTACATATTGTGCAGTCAAAATTTTGGAGACACACAATTTTACCATTGGCCCCTCACATCTCATGAGTATATCTTGTGACCCTATTTTTTAATCTCGCCCGACCACTTTCCATACTTGGCCATTTCTTGGAATCTCTTTCGCGCATTGGTGGGTGGACGAAATGTACAAATATTAATCGCTCTTCTCCATCCCCGCCACCTTCGCACTTCTTTCTAGATATGCAATTATTAATCTTTAATGCTAGTAGTTCATCATGCAGGAACCATTAATATTGTCATTAATTTCTGGAAGGCGAAGAAGATTTGTCATTAATACGAATTAAACCAAGATTTGCGGAGAAGAGTGTTATCCTTTCCAAGTATTCATTTCAAGCATGATGCAATCTCTTTCGTGCATCGTCCATTTGGCACCTTTATGAAATATCTAATCCTTAATCACTCTCTGCTGCCACTACCACCTTCACACTTTTTTCTAAATATGTAATTAGTAATCTTTAATGGTAACAACTCATTACGCACGAACTGTGGAGATTGTCATTGATCGATGAAAGGCTCGATGAGATCTTCCATTGATACACACTAAACCAATATTTGTGAAGGGCTATATTATCCCTTCCGAATTTTCATTTCAAGCATCATCTGGAGAAAACGGAAATTCTCATTAACTTATGGCAGTAGTTCCACAGTAGTTCTGTCTAGATACAGTAAACACCTTTGGTCATGATAGCCATAGGTTCTAGTATTCCAGGGCATATTCTTACTACTCATCTCCCTCCACCCATGAGAAAAAAAGGAGATGGTCCCTTGGTGTTCCGAAAGATATATTTCAAGCCAAAGAATTACAAGGCAACCTTGCCTGCATTGATGGCTAGTGCAGAGGTTTATGTGATCGATTTTGAGACAGGAGAAGATGATATGATGGACAATGATACAACAATGGATGATGGAAATGTAGATGTTGTTCCCACTCCTGCACCCAAATTGAAATCAACCATAATGGGGGTCACTTCCCAGCTCGGCGATGGCGGCCCTGACAACACCAAAAGAAGGGTTTTCAGAAAAGAAACTGACGTTGAATGCAATAGCCACTTTGCAGTTCGAAAGTAGGAATTCCATAGGTCCAAATTAGTTTGTTCTGGGTGGAAGTCTTTCACTGTAAGGAAATGGTCTATTTATGCTCCCAGAGATATATTTCAAGCCAAAAAATTATTCAATTGCGAGACCACTCTATTGTTCTCTGGATATACAATTAACATCTTAGGGGGTGAGGACCAAAACTCCCACTGGTGCAAGGCATATTCCTACTACTCACCTCCTTCCACCCAGAATGGACTAATTTGGGCCTCTGGAATTGCTCGTGCAACCTATCTTCCTGAAGTCTTTGACTGTGAGGACGTGGTTTCTCAGTGTGTCCTAACTTTCAGTTTCGGGCTCTTATGTTTGCCCTGCAATATTTTTTGTCTTCTTCCTCACGGGAAGCTTGTAATAACTATCAATTTTATCACGAAGATGGGTTCTTATGTCCTCCTACGTTTGAAAAATTCTTTGTTTCTTTCTTGTTGGGGTGAAACATTGGAGCGATGCCAGCATCAGGAGCAGGATTATTGTTCATCTGCTTCAAGCCAAGGATTTATTCCATTGTGGAACCACTCTCATGTTTCTTTATCGCCTCAGTTCTTCCGCAAGATATTGAGATTTTGGCAGCAAACATTGACCTCCCGAGGAGAAGACTGCAAGGATTTCCTAAAAAAAAGCATGGTAATCAGTTTTGTATGCATGTTGAAGAGCATATTGATGGCTCATACATGTTGTAGGTCCTATGCATGTGTTTATGGAAAATATGTTCAATTTTTTGGTGCAAAGAACTCAGTCCAATTTCTATGGATAGATATACACTATCCAGTATTCTTCTTCTTTTTTTAATGGATTTACTATTAAAAAATTTTCCTTGGAGTCTTGATTGCTACTCCTTTGTTGAATTTAACACATATTCTCATTGGCATGGTTCGATAGCTCCTAGTTCTTCAATATTGTATTGGCTCAAGTAATTTGATCTAAAATGGAGCATTTAAAAATTATATGACAATGCATTGTGTCGATCCCATCGGGATTTTATGGAAACAAAAATGAATTTCAGACAGTTTCAAACCAATGTTCAATTCTATTTGTAATGTAGATAGAACATAGCAAGACCAAATCACAATGCCGCAGTATGGGCCCTGCCATAGAAATTTTGTTTTCATCTCAGCTTTGCTAAGCAAATGATTTCTTATTTCCCTTTCACTTCCTTGATCCTTTAGTCCGAAAGGGAACATTTTATTAGTTGTCCATACCCTGGCCTCTATTTGAGCATTTTTTACTTTGTTAATGAAATTACCAAATTTCTTGTTCGTGAATAAAAAAAAAACTAAACTAATATATGGTGGTTAATGTATCAAGAACACAATTACTCCCACAAGTTGCAATAAAATCTAATCTTCAACAAAGCATTTGCTCACACCCTTTTTAATGGTACAAGCACAATAGAAAACGAATAAGTGGAT
>JZKD02S1674878.1:5433-15487 GCA_000966675.3 Picea glauca
GAATCTACCGGGCATAGTCGAATTGTACTCCTTGCTCTTCTGTCCAAATTCTCCCAATCTTCCTTCGACATACCAGTAGCTGGTGTACTAGTAGTTTGTGTACTAGTAGGTTGTGTACCAGTAGCCTGTGTGCTAGTAGATGGTGTACTAATAGGCTGTGTACCAGGATCCACAATGATCCATTGTTCTTTGTCTACAAGAAGGTCCTCCATATTGATCTTCCATAGCTCAAAGTTTTTACCGTTGAACTTCTCTATCTCGATTCTATATGAGCTCACCATACCTCTTTCTATACTCGAATCTCCACTGCAAATGCTCCCACTAAACCCAAGTTTATCATAGACCCAAGATAAACTTGATCTATCAAGATTGAGCCAAACCCTCAACAACAAAGGCATCCCTCTGAAGCCAAAAATGAGCTCTGATACCACATGTAAGTTTTAAACCTCTGAAGTAAAGCAATGCATATAGATTCTTAA
The DNA here is from genome assembly GCA_000966675.3 of Picea glauca. NCBI lineage: Eukaryota > Viridiplantae > Streptophyta > Pinopsida > Pinales > Pinaceae > Picea > Picea glauca. The sequence continues at coordinate 5,913 of JZKD02S1674878.1, forward strand.
GCAAAACAATATTTAATCAACGACTCATTCACATTGTACATAGAGATATTATGCCGAAAACCCTCAACCAGGAAAACCTTTCTTATATTCATTATATCAAATTTCACCATTCACTATACAATATATACAATGTTTTTAGGTATTTCATAGATACCAAAACCTTAATCCCTAAAACCAGGATTATTTTTAGTAAACTGCTAAAAATAACAAAATCCACTAAAAATAGAAAAAACCGCCCCAAAAAAATAAATTCTTCAGATGCAGTTGTCATATCTGATGTTCCCACACACACACATTCAAAGAATATAACACATACCCAAAAAGCATTCAGGTCTGATTTACAATGTACAAATTTATGTGATAGTAGGAAGGAGTACATATTGGCATACCATGCCCTCAGAGCTTGCTTGAGGCCATAAAGAGATTTCTTCAGTAGACAGATCAAAGATGAATCCTCCATAAATCCATGGGGCTACTCCATATAGATCTCCTCAGAGAGATCGTTGTGAAGAAATGAATTCTTCATGTCCATTTGATGGACTTCCCATCCCTTGGATGCCACAATGGAAAGTTCCAAATGTATGGAATCCATCTTCGCTACTGGAGCGAAGGTCTCATCATAGTCAATGCCATGCTACTGCTGAAAGCCTTTGGCAACAAGCCTGGATTTGTATCTGCTAATCTATCCATCCACTATGCTCTTGGTCCTGTAGAACCATCTGAACCTAACAAGTTTCCATCCAAAAGGAAGGGGAACCAGATCCCAATTCTGGTTCTCGAGGAGGGAGTTGTACTCCTTTTGCACGGTGGATTCCCAAAAGATATTTCCAGTAGCCTTGCCATAAGAATTTGGATCTGAAGACTAAACCAAAAAAAAATTTCTCGGTGGAAATGGTTCAGTGGTAGTGAGTGAAAGATGAGGCTTGTCGAAATCAGATCAATTCTTCCTAGGATCAACTGGATCCCCAATAATATCCCCTGCATCTTGAAGAGTAGTCTGAGCCTGCTTGGGCCTCGGCTCCGGCTCTACATCTACATATGCATGCACTGACTCTTCTTTTGAATATATTGGCTCTATATTTGGATCATCTGAATCCTCTAAATCATAACTCTCATCTAAATAAGAGTCGACATGTGCATGCTCATCATCTCTGACAGGTGGAAGAACAAAGGTTACTGCATGTAGCTGCTGAGGTACATGCGAGACACTTTCCTAGAATTGGACACTTCACTCAATGATGGGCCAGTCCAAGGAAAGATCAATAAGTTTGTATCCCTTCACACCTTCGGGGTATCCAATAGAGTTACACTCTAGGCTCTTTGGATCAAGTTCCTTCCTCTTTTTAGAGAGAATCTGGGCCCATGCACGTGAACCAAAAATACTAAAGTGAGTCACTTCCGGTTTGAGGTTGCTCCAAGACTTGTAGGGGGTCTTATTCTTAACAGATCTATGGGGAGCTCTGTTTTGGATGTAGGTTGGACAGTTAAGTGCTTCAACCCATAATCTTTGTGGAAGTTACTTTTCATGTAGCATGGAAGATGCCATCTCTTCTAGAGATTGATTTTTCTACTCAAAAACTCTGTTTTGATACGGAGTATAGGGAACTGTGTGCTACAACTTAATCCCTACCTCATGAAACATGTTTTGGATATCATGGTTTACATACTCTTCCTTGTTATCAATTCGAAGGATTTTGATTTTCATTCCTGAATGTGTCTCAACCAAGGCTTTGAAATCTTTGAGGTGTTGAAAGACCTCTGATTTTTTCCTGAGAAATAAAATCCATGTGAAGTGTGAGAAATCATCAACAAAAATGAGCACGTACCTTTCTTTCTTGATTGATGGGTGTGGAAAAGGGCCCATGAGGTCACTAGGGATCATATCTAAAGGAGAGGAAGCTCTCTGAGTCTTTCCTTTGTCAAATTTCTCTTGAGGGTGTTTTCCAAGAACACAACCCTCACATATTCCTTTGGAGAAATTGATGTCTGGTATACCATCAACCAATCCTTTGTTTATAATTTGTTGCATATATATGAAATTTAAATGCCTGAACCTTTCGTGCCATATCCTACTGATTTCATCAACATGGGTAAGCAATAAAGAAAAATCTGGTTCAATAAATTCATAAAATGTGTAAAGCCTAGATTGATGATTTAACTCACCGACAGAAATCATGGAATTGGTTTGCATGCCATATATGTCCACTGCATCAGGTGTGAATATGAATTTATTTCTAGTTCCATATTTTTTCATCTGATACACGTAGAGAAGATTGACAAAAATTTTGGGTATGTGCAACACATTCTCGAAGCTTTCGTTGGTGAGTTCAATCCTTCCTTTGTCAGTGACCTCAACTGAAGAGTTGTCCCCCATAATAATAGGAGGAAATTTGCATGCATCCAATGAAGAATAGACTAATTTTGTGGCATCCATGTGATGTGATGCTTCTAAATCTATGATCCAAGCATTGAGAGAGGAGTTGATGGCAATCAAAGCATGGATAGAATTGTCTTTCTTGAAATTCTAATCTTCTGGATTCTTCTCTTGGCACCCTCAAGGATGCTATCTCCAATGTTGTTTTTCTGAAGTATTTGATTCATTAGATCTATCTATTTTTGCATACATGCAGATTCTGGATGGAATCCTTTTTGGCAGTATGTGCATTTATCTCCTTTTCTTCCCTTTCCACCTTTGGATCCAGAGGCATCGTTGAAGGGTTTTGAGTACCCTTCCTTCAAATTTGGATGAGCTTTCCTTTTGTATTTATCTTTATATTTATGATATTGATGATCTCTACCATATTTCAAAGTAAGTGCATGTGCCTTTGGGCCTTTGATTTTTCCCATGTTGATGATCTTGGTCTGCTCTTGCATCAGAGATTCGATCCTCAAGAGAAGGAATATTCCAGGTGGATCCAAAGGTGAATATAACTGAATTGAATGTGGATACAAACACTGAGAATTCAAGACCAAGTTTGGAGAGAATGGTGATAAACATTTGTTTTTCCTCAGATTTATCAACCCCGCAAGACTTGAGTTCCGACAATAAATCCTTATATTTTGTAAAGAAATATTGGATATTGTCAAATATTTTTGGATCCAATGTGAGAAATTACACCTCAAGAATGTGTCCCCTCATCTCATCCTGTTTTCCAAATATCCCTTCCATGGTGGTATAGTATTCATTGGGGGTTTTACAGAAAGATATGTGAAAAAGGAGATCAAGAAAAATGAGATTGCAAATCATTCCAAATGCTTCATTCATTCGATTTAGATACTTGTATTTTTCTATGGATGATGTCAATTTTATCTCTGTGTTCATTTTTAACCTGTACAATCCTCTTCTTCGAGGATGCATGATCAACTTATCCTTCCATGAAAATTAATTGTAAGGTGTAAGAATGAATTCTTTTGAAAATTCCATTTTTCGTTGTCTTCAATATTGGGTACCTGCAAAAATAATTTGGTGTGGCTTTTCCCTAGAAGTACGTTGGATCTGATACCATGTAAATGTGTTGAACCTACACAAATTAGTTCTAGCTGGGAATTGACCTACACAGTTGCAGAGAAAATAGAATAAAAGAGAAGCAGGAGAGAAAGAATGGAAGAATTCTCATTAACCAAATGAATAATTAATAATTCACACATGAAATACTCTGTATAACTCAACCGATGCGCCATAGTGGTGGTATAGAGTGATCTGGACACACATCAACAGTTACGGGAGTAAACAACCACCTAATCTAGTCTCTTGAACAATTACGAGAGTTAATGATGCAGGAGCATCGCCAACATATTAAGCGAGCCATTGCGAAAGCCAAAGGACAGCTGGGCAAGCGCCAACACAATTTTTAAAATTACCTTGAAGTTGTTGCGCAAACATTAATGTGGAGATTTAATGAAGCACACTTGTATATTGTAATGGACCTTGAGCAGATAGCTCTCGTCCTTTAGTAGATAGGAGGCATTTAAGATAGTTAATGTAAAGTAGATAGAATTTAATTCTAGACTAGACGGTTGTAGAGCTCAAGAGGGAAACGGGATATAGACACCCTCATTGTGTATTGTATTATTAGCTAGAAGCATTAGAGCAAGGGCATGCAGAGAGCTGTGTGAAGAACATCCATGTACATATATTTGAATTAATAGAAGAGTTTGATTCAAATTCATGGTTCTGTGTCTGTTCTCTATGTATTGATGCTTAATGATGTGCTCATGAATATTTGCTTCCTGTTATACATTTTCTTTTATATGCTGTGTATATGATTTCATGTTTGAATTCAAGTCTGAAAGGGTGAAGGAATGAGTTTCAATTGTTTCTCTATTTGAGCCTGAGGATTCCTAGAAGGACCGGTTAGTGTTCTTCGGGTCGAGGGAAGAGAAGATCTTGTGAGTGGGCGTGCCCGAGGGTGAGACTGCGTCAGTTTGGTATCAGAACCCATAAAGACTCTTTGATTTCTGTAGCAGAGAAAGAGAACTCACCATGCCACCGAGAAGAGATCGACAGTCACCTGATCCAGAGGATAGGGAGGTGCAGAGAAGAAGAGGCAGGCAGATGGCAAATCCAGAAATGGAGAGTCAAATGCGTGATCTCTGAGCAAGACTCGAAGATATGAAGACAACACAAAGATGCACAGCTAGCACAGGGGATCTGAGTGATTTCAAGAGTGAGATTGAGGATGAACGTGAACAAGAGGTTGCAACTGAAGATGCATCAAACGAGCATTTGATCAAAGCTATTTCCGAGATGGGTGCAAGAGCAAAGATGGACATTCCAGTTTACGAGGGAAACTTGGATGCAAAGGAGCTTCTAGATTGGATTAGAGCTCTGGATACATATTTCAAATCCGAAGATGTTGAAGAAGACAAGAAGGTTAAGCATGATGTTGCATGCTTGAAAGGACATGCATCATTGTGGTGGGATGAACTACAAGATGACAGACGCTGCAAGGGCAAGCAAAATATCAAGAGTTGGGATAGGATGATTGCGAAGATGAAAGCAAAATTCATCCCCAAGGACTATCAAATTACTTTGTTGAGAAGAATGTAGAACCTAAGACAGAAGCTGATGACAGTGAAAGAATATACTGAGGAATTCTATCGACTGAACATTAGAGCAGGTCATCAGGAGAGTGATGATGAGAAGGTTTCCAGATATATGAATGGCCTGAGATATGATATCCAGGATGAGATGAGCATGGTAACCATCAGAACAATGGAATATGCTTATCAGATGGCTATGAAGGCTGAGGAGAAGCTGAGCCGAAAGTAGAATCAAAGGGGCAGAGGCAGAAGTCAGCCCAGAGGCAAATTAGTTGCCCAGGACAAATATCAGAAGCCCAAGGAGGAATGGAAGAAACCTCAGGGTAAAGTTGAAAGAGGTGGAACCTCACAGAGAGGGCCATATGTTGAACAGAGAGGGTATCATAATGAGCAGAGGGGAGATTATGCTGACGCAAACACTTTTCCTCGTACTAGAGGTAGAGGAAGAGGAAGAGGTGGAGTAATTACATGCTTCACATGTGGAAAGAATGGGCACAAGTCTTACGAGTGTCCAGAGAAAAAGGACATTGGAGAAGCTCACATCACTGAGGTGAAGAGGTGGGATGTTGAAGCAGAAGACGCTGAAGGCAGAAGATTGCTTATGATGCAAAAAGTCCTTTTGACACCCGAGAAGGAGGTGGAGAGTTCAGTCCAAAGGACTAGACTTTTTAGGACTACTTGCAAGACCAAGGATAGGGTATGCAAGGTCATTGTAGACAGTGGTAGTACGGATAATCTTGTTTCTACAAAGATGGTAGAAAAGCTGGAGTTGGAGACGACTGATCATCCAAGCTCATACAGAGTTTCGTGGCTACAGAAAGGACACCAGGTAATTGTCACTAAACAATGCTTGGTTGAATTCAAAATAGGTGGATATAATGATAAGATATTATGTGATGTCATTCCTATGGATGTTTGTCATCTATTGCTGGGTAGACCATGGAAATATGACAGGAATGTGATTCATGATGGGCGAATGAACACATACACCCTAGAGAAGAATGGGAGGACACACATGTTGCTTCTGATAAAGGATAAGGAGGTGAAGCTGGAAGTAAGCAACACAATACTTCTCATGAGTGGGAAGGAACTTCTTAATGAGGTTAAGAAGAAGGAGGATCGACAATTCTTTTTGGTCAGGAATCCGAGGATTTTTCTGACTAGCACAAGAGTGGATGATTTTCCAGATGAGATTCATAAACTACTGGAAGAGTTCGCTAACATCATTGTGGATGAACTACCTCGTTCGTTGCTATTGATTAAGAGTGTGAGCCATCATATTGATCTCATACCAGGAGCTAGTTTGCCAAACAAAGCCGCGTATAGATTGACGCTGAAGGAGAATGAAGAGGTTAAAAGGCAAGTCCAGGAGTTATGGACAAAGGTTTGGTGAGGGAAAGCTTGAGTCCATGTGCTATTCCAACAGTACTCAATCCGAAGAAAGACGGAGGCTGGAGGATGTGTACTGACTCAAGGGAGATAAATAAGATAACCATCAGGTACAGATTTCCATTGCCGAGGATGGATGATCTGATGGATTGCTTAAGTGGAGAAAAATATTTTTCAAAGATTGATTTGAAAAGCGGATATCACTAGATTTGCATGAGAGAAGGTGATGAATGGAAGACAACATTCAAAACCAACGAGGGGTTGTATGAATGGATTTTTATGCCATTTGGCTTAACAAATGCACCAAGTACCTTCATGAGGTTGATGAATGAAGTCCTGAGGGAGTTCATCGGGAAATTTTTCATCGTGTATTTGGATGACATACTGGTTTACAGTAAATCAGTGGCTGAGCATTTGAAGCATTTGGCTACAGTGATGCAGAAGTTACAACAGGAGAAGTTGTTGATAAATATGAAGAAGTCCTCATTCATGAAGATAGAGCTCATTTACTTAGGATTTGTTATTTCGGCGAATGAGTTGAGGATGGATCCAGATAAGGTGAAAGTGATTAAGAATTGGCCATCACCGAAGGATATCTTTGAGGTGAGGAGTTTTCACGGATTGGCTAGTTTCTACCGAAAGTTCATCAGGAATTTCAGTGGAATTAGTGCAGCGATGATGGACATAGTAAAGAAAAGACATAGATCTTTTCACTGGATTGATGAGGCTGAGAAGAGCTTCAAATTGTTGAAGCAGAAGATTACGGAACAACCAGTTTTGGTGTTGCCGAATTTCTTGAAGACATTTCAGGTAAAGTGTGATGCAAGTGGGTTTGCAATTGGGGAAGTCTTAAGTCAGGATGACAGGCCGATAGCATATTTCAGCGAGAAGCTAAATGAGGCGAAATTGAAGTACTCCACGTATGATAAAGAATTTTATGCTATAATACAGGCATTGAAGAAGTGGAGGCATTACTTGATCCCGAAAGAATTTGTATTGTACAATGATAATCATGCACTGTAGTTTGTGACTCAACAGGAGAAACTGAATCAGAAACATGTCAAATGGGTTGAGTATATGTAGAATTTCACTTTTGTGATTAAGCATATTTTTGGTACTGCTAACAAATTTGCTGATGCTTTGAGAAGGAAGTGTTTGTTGTTGCAGGAGTTCCGAGTCAAAACGTTGGGTTTTGAGGATCTCAGGAACATGTACGTAGATGATCAGTATTTTGGGGAAGCATATGAAGCAGTTGAGAATCTAGTTCTCAGAGAAAGAAGCCAGTGGATAGAGTATATGATCTAGGAAGGATTTCTGTTCAGAGGCAATCAACTGTGTATTCCGAAATGATCCATGAGGGAGAATCTGCTGAAGGAAAAACACAGTGGAGGATTGGCAGGACATTTTGGTCATGACAAGACATTCACGAAGCTGAATGAGTCATATTTTTGGCCGGGAATGCAAGCAGATGTCAAGAGATTTGTGGACAGGTGTAGAATTTACCAGCATTCGAAGGGAAGGAAGTAGAATGTGGGATTCTATCAACCATTGCCCATACTAGAAAGGCCGTGGGATGCGATTAGTATGGATTTTGTATTGGGGTTGCCAAGAAAAAAAAGAGGTGTTGATTCAATCTTTGTGGTAGTGGATAGATTTTCCAAAATGGCACACTTCATTCCATGTCAGAAGACTAGTGACGCGACTCACATCGCGAACCTATTTTTCAAGGAGGTCATTCGACTTCATGGGTTTGTGAAGAGTATAGTTTCAGATAGAGATACGAAATTCATAGGGCATTTTTGGAGGACCTTATGGAAGAAGCTGGGAACTAAATTGGCATTTAGTTTAGCTTATCATCCGCAGATGGATGGACAAACAGAAGTGGTCAAAATAAGTCTGGGAGACTTGCTGAGAAGCTTGGTGATAGAGCACCACAACAATTGGGACCACATATTACCACAGGCAGAGTTTGCATATAATGACTCAGTGAATCGGAGCACAGGACAGAGTCCATTTCAGATCGTATATGGCATGCAACCGAGAGGAGTTTATGAACTGAGAGATTCAGAACAAACTGTGACTAGCAGTGCTAGTGCAGAAGAATTCACAGAGGTGATGAAAGAACTTCACAGCCAGGTGAAGGAGCGAGTGCTAAAATCAAGTCAGGAATAAAAGCATAGATCCGATCAGCGGAAGAGACAACTTCAGTTTGGGATTGGTGACCTAGTTCTGGCACATCTGAGAAAAGAAAGGTTCTCGAGAGGAACATACAATAAGCTGAAGATGAAGAAAATCAGAATGTGCAAGGTCTTAAGGAAGTTCGGGACAAATGCGTACGATATTGAATTACCCGATGGGATCAGAATTTCTCCAATATTCAATATCTCGGATTTATACCCATATAGAGCTGAGGAAATAGGAACTGGAAATGAGCAGCCAGTGATCCAGTGGGTGAAGCAGATGCCAGTTGTGGATAATCCACAGATGGAGTGCATACTAGATAAGAGAGTAGGAAAAAGGACCAGGAGGAAAGAATACTTTGAGTATCTGATCAAGTGGAAAAACCATCCAGCTGAAGATGCCAGCTGGGAGACTGAGGTAGAGATACAGAAGCATGGACAGACCATGTAGGAGTGCATGGATAGGAGCCCATGAAAGTTTTCAAGCGAGGGAGTATGATGCAGGATCATCGCCAACATATCAAGCGAGCCAGTGCGGAAGCCAAAGGACAGTTGGGCAAGCGCCAACACAATTTTTAAAATTACCTTGAAGTTGTTGTGCAAACATTAATGAGGAGATTTAATGAAGCACACTTGTATATTGTGATGGACCTTGAGCGGATAGCTCTCGTCCTTTAGTAGATAGGAGGCATTTAAGATAGTTAATGTAAAGTAGATAGAATTTAATTCTAGACTAGACGGTTGTAGAGCGCAAGAGGGAAACGGGATATAGACACCCTCATTGTGTATTGTATCATTAGCTAGAAGCATTAGAGCAAGGGCATGCAGAGAGTTGTGTGAAGAACATCCATGTATAGATATTTGAATTAATAGAAGAGTTTGATTCAAATTCATGGTTCTGATTCTGTTCTCTATGTATTGATGCTTAATGATGTGCTAATGAATATTTGCTTCCTGTTATAC
>JZKD02S1674878.1:15537-36634 GCA_000966675.3 Picea glauca
AACCAGGAAGAAATGTGTAGTGATTTGGCAACCCGAACACAGATGTGCGGAATAGATCTTGTCTGTTTTAATTTTTTTTTATTTTCGTCCCAAAGGGTTAGGTATTCAAGGGTTATCAAATTCATGGTTCTGATTCTGTTCTCTATGTATTGATGCTTAATGATGTGCTAATGAATATTTGCTTCCTGTTATACATTTTCTTTTATATGTTGTGTATATGATTTCATGTTTGAATTGAAGTCTGAAAGGGTGAAGGAATGAGTTTCAATTGTTTCTCTATTTGAGCCTGAGGATTACTGCAAGGAGTGCAGTTGAAGTGTCCGCAAGGAGTGCATTGACAGAGGTTTCAGATAGAGATAACTTTTGTTCTCATTCATTCTAGAAGTGCAGTTGGGCACAGGAGTCGTGCAAGGAGTGCGCAGGCTGGATAAAAGTCTCAGGGTTGCGAACTTGAGTGAAGCATTGAGCGACTTCTACTGCAGATGTGCATAGAGTCGAGGGACTTCATCACTTAGACATGTTTTGAAGGTTGCCACAAGGAGTGTGTGCAAAGAGTCTTTTATCAAAGCTCAAGAGGGATAGGCCTTCGGAGTTGTTGAAGGACCGTGGAGAAGAGATGTGCGTGAAGTGTTTTAAACAAGCATTGCAAGTTTGCATGCAGGTGGATGCATTCTGTGGAGGGAACACTTAGTCATTTCATAGGTTTCATTAAGAAGAATGAATGGATGAAATTCTTCGAGGAGAATTCGCGATAATCCTTGGGCCGTTGGATCTTGTAGAGGTGCAGGGAAGATACGGTGACATGTTTCCAAAAGGTCCAAAGCTCAGGACAAACAGAGCCATTGATCCAAGCCAGCTAGGACCGTTGGATTGTTCACGAAATCGCCTATCAGGATTTTGTGAGAGAAGAGTCGAAGATTTGGAAACAACTATCGCAAAAATCGCGAGATGCGATATCCCGACAACTACGTAAGTAGTGTGGGACCACAGGAGTCGGTGACGTGGATAGGTGGCACGAGTCATCGGGGTTTCGCAGCGAGGATTCCCGAGTATTGGACATCAGGATTTGCGATCCCTGAAATTCCGAAGTCTCGACGGGGAGACGGGATCGTTGGGAAGTCAAACCGTGAGCTCATCATAATTTCGGCACATCAGGACTCGGGAGTCGGAGAACTGAGTGCTTGATACCACGAGTAGCGAAATCGTGATAGGAGAAGGGCGAGGTTAGCGTGGATTTTTATCAGCGTTCGGGAATTCATAAGACCAACACCCAACCACTGGCCTTTTGAACTCGCGAAGTCGCGAGTTTCGATCCTCCAATAAGTAAATAAAGGGGGTATCGCGCAAATAGATCTGTGGGTGCAGGTTTCCCGATAGGGAAATAGAAGGACCGATTAGTGTTCTTCAGGTCAAGGGAAGAGAAGATCCCGTGAGCGGGTGTGCTCGAGGGTGCGACTGTGTCAGTTAATTGCCACCTAACTGAGTTAACTAGTCTATCAATCTTCAGTTAATTGATTGAAAGAGAGTGAAGTGAGGATGAGATAAGGGAATCATGGGTAATGCACTAGTCTAGTGATGATCCCAAGGAAAATGTGCATTATCTAGTGATGATCCCAATGTTTCATGGTGATAATCCCAATGTAGCATCTAGACTCCACTCCTCTGATCAAACTGAAGTGAAAAATGAAGAGAATATTCCCCCTAGAGGAATATTCTTCCTAAAATACAGGATACTGAATAATGACTAATAAACATAGAAAAAAACTTAGTAAAAATAAATCCTAGGTGTGTGTGAAGTAACTCCAACAAGAAAATCAATTAAAAATTATGTAGAGCAGAAAGAAAAATATTACAGAGTACAAGGCCTTGGAGATTGTTCTTAAGGTATGGTTATCACACATTAGAATGGAACTATGCCAAGTCAGCAGACAATACACATAAGAGACATAATATGAATCACAATGATACAATAGTAAGAACCCTTGCATAATTTGGAAATTACAAGACCATTAAAAGCATTAAATCACAAAATCAATGGATGTGAAGTGAGAGTGATAGGTCATAAGGGTGTCGTAGAGTCTTAACTGGTAAAAGCCATAAAAATCATGACAGATTGGTAGTACAAGGGAAAAATCACACAACGGATTTGGTAATAAGGGAGCATTTAGTTAACAACTCATCAACCATGGTGGCAGATTGGACAAGGTCGTTAAGGCCAGATGAGACATATATAATTGGCACAAAGGGACAAAAACAACATGAAATTGTTAAGTCTAAGTCATTGTTGCATGTGAGCGAGAGCATAATAGTGTGAAACATAGTGAATTTGAGAGCACTATAGTCGAGCCACAACTACTTGTGAAGAGATGTTGAGTCAGTCTATGAATCGATCACAGGATATGAATTGCACCGTCGAAGGTTAGAGCACCATCTGCAACAACGAGAAACAATAAAAATGACTAGTAGAGAGACCTGAGGTAGAGGAAGTAGTTGGAGCTTCGACCTTAGCGCCATACATGATTTTTCACATATACTACCTACCATCTAGGATGGATGATGCACCACCAGTACAAGTACCAACCAAAGTGAAGTACCCATTTCTGATAGCACTAATTCTGGCTGGTGTAAACAATGAAGAAGATATGCTCAGGAAGGTTTCCATCTTAAAGTTTACGGACCATGACATCACTGATGCAAAAAAATTCTTGTAGTTGGCCAAGGAACATATTTACGCACTGGGAGAATTCCAGGCATAGGATAAATCCTTCTAGAGCCACAGGAGTGGGTGTCAGGGTTGGAGAAGGAAGGTATATTGAACTAGTTATAAATTCCATATTTTGGGAGGAGTACGAAAATTAATGCATGTGTGAAGTTATTGCTAAGCTGTGTTCATGGGGGGACACTCTGACTTGATCCCCTAGTATCAATCGATACTAAATTGATTTCTCGCATTAAAGGACTGCCAAAATATGGCAAAAATTCGAGCATGTTGTTCAACAAGGCATGAGAGAGATCCTTCTTTGAGTTGATGAAAGACAAATTCCATATGTTTAGGGGAAAGAGGGGTCTGGATTTGAAAATAATCAATGATAAAAATGTGAGGCTTGTGATGCAGGTATTCGATTGCAAGATGTTGTGAAAATTTCACAAATATGAAGTACCAACTGTAGTCATTGCATCCACAGATAAGTGTGTGGAAGGGGTCTAGATGAACTGGGCGACCTTCTTGGTGAACCAATTTTTACAGGATTGTACGAAGGCTCGGGAAAAGGGCACGAAATTCCATAATGCAAGGTTGGTGATCTTGATTTCACTGATTGGGTGTCAAGAACCAGGTTATTAACAACACATGCACACATTATGGAGAGTTAATTTGGCTGGGGGTATGCCAATTTATGGCACACAACAATTAAGAGGAGACAAAATGATAGTAACGCCACATTTTTTTTCTACTTGGAAAATATCACACATTTAGTTGGGCACACACATTTTGTCTTCTTTATCTTTGGGATCATTTGCAAGTTTCATTGAGCCCTTTCATTTTGATTGAAAGAAAAATCCAAAGAAGGTTATATTTTGATTTCCTCATGTAATTTGAAATCTTTAAAAAGAAGGAAACACAAACTTTTTGCATTCTACTTTCATAGGTGGAGTTTTGGATACACATTTTAAAGAGCTTGTCTTGCATTTGTTTTGGGATTTTAGGGATATTGATTTGTTAGTTTGGCATTTTAATTCTCTCCATTTGTTAAAGGAAAAGTGGAAGTTGCATGCTATTGGGCATTTATTTGCATTAAGAAGAAAAAAAACTCCTCTCCTTTCCTCAAATATAATTCATTGAAACAAAATCTTTGTATTTCATTCTTTCTGCATGGTTTTGGAGTCGAGTCATAATGCCATCACTTTCATCTTTGTGCACCCTATTGAGTAAGGAACAACCATTAAAATTAACGAAGGTACTTAATAAAATCAATTAGACATTATTTCTTTTATAGAAAACCAACAATAGTATAAGGATAGGGCCTTTGGATTAGGGATAAGTGAGTAAACTATCCAAGGATGATAAATGAGACCATAGAATAATAGAGAGAGAAAAATCCATTAGTATAAATTAACGTTAGTAAGGAAATATCCTCTCACACAGGAGTCAAACACGAGGTCAAGCAAAGAAATCAGTTGAGATGTCCGCTCTTCCATTTTCCTAGTGGGACTATTGCAAGTTTGGGACTTTGAAGAGTGGAAAGTCCTCGGGGTGAGACCACTTCTTTTTAGTTCTGGGTTGCGGATTTGTGTCAGACATTCCCATTCCCATTTGATAGTATTGACTGTCGACTGTACCCCCATGGCCATTTGTTATGAATTGGTAAACATAGTAACCTCTCCTAGGATTCCACATAGGTGATAGAAAGGGGGATTCCTTCTACAAAGAAGGTTCCTTGTGGTAACTGCGATAAATGTTGAATCGCCTCTTCAGAGAACCATGAGGGTATTTTCCTATGGGATCTTACTTGCACCTTGGGGGATTGTTATGTGAATATTATTGTAACTATTTCTCATATCTTCATTGACATCTTGACATCTCGTCTTCAAAAGATCCCTTCACCTACTGTTTTCTTGGTTTATTGCCTTTAGATTTCTTAGAGGTGTGTTCTTTCAACATTCTATTTGGCCTTAGGAATCATCATTTCTATTATACTTTCATCATATCCGACCAAGGTATCTGAATATCTTGTATAATTCAAGGGTTGGATCTTGAAGGGAATGATCCTCCACATAACCCTTTCAACGAAGGAACCATCAACGAAGATATTTCTTCTGAAATCCAAAGTGTAGCTCCCCTAAGTGAAAATATTGAAGGGGCGGTTGAAACCATCGAGGAAGGATTTTTCCCTCCCAAAAATCCCCCTTTAATTGATCCTCTTAGTCCACTACTCATTGATTTACCATCCATAAGCTATATTGATTCCTTTTCTTCCTAGCACTTTCCACCAGATACATTCAATAGGAAATGTCTCAGCATGGATCCCATACCACTTGACTATTTAGAGAGATTAGTGGTATCACCCCCTATGTCTACATCTTCTTTAGTTGACCCTGAAATAGCTACTTTTCCATAGACTTATACTTTTGGTGCTTCTCCTTTGTGGGGAACATCGTTGACCCAAATTACCCTGTCACAACCACCTGTGAGCACAAGTCCTTTCGCACATGGACCATGTTATGTTCCCACCACTAGAGATGCACATATGTTTACACTAAGTTATTTACTTGGTCATTCTATACCACTTCCATCTAGTTAAGTGGAAAGCAGTGTTGCTTCCATGAGTCCTGTGACAAGTGGCTTGTTTCTTTTCCATCCTAGTCAAGCTGGTAACACACTGACAATCACAAAAAATACTCAAACTACATCTTCACATTTTCAAATGGGGAGCTATTCCATACCATTCACCGGGGGGGAAATTACAGTCCGGGGGAAACCCTTAGCTATGATGCAATCTTAAACATGGGGTAAACAATTAGTTTGGGGGAAATCCCTTACTGGAAACTAACCACAAACCTATGGGAAAACCACTCGTTAGACCCCTCCATCGCTACTACTACAAGAATATATACTAGACTACCATTTATGGGAGTTGAAAACACTCCATTGGGTTAACCTAATATAATGAGCATTCCTCCATAGGGATATTTAACCACTCAACCCGTGAACCCCATGTTTCCTACTTCACAACCCTCTCAACCACAATATATATGAGGAAAATTAGTTTTTACCATGCCATCACAAACTTTATATGGTCCTACTAGTATACCCATGCTATATCAATACTACCAGTATCTGCAACAGAACCGACAACTTCCCTTTTTGGCTACATTAGATCTGCTTGATTTTTCACGTTTGACTAATGATCCCATACAACATGAACCTTTTTGGATACTCAATCCTGCAAAAATACCCTCTGGTATCCATAAATTCCATGGGAAGCCTGGAGAATATCCTAACAATCATGTAATGACCTTCCATATTTGGTGTTCTTCCAACTATTTGATGGATGATTCCATTAGCTTAAGACTTTTCCAGAGAAGTCTTACAGGTTCAAAAACAAAATGGTATATTGAGTTGTCACGATGCTCCTTTGGTGACTTTAACTCCCTCACTATTTATTTTTTGACCCATTTCCAACTTCCAATCCAATATGAGACCAATATCGAGCTTCTAACCTCTCTGAGGAAATCCACTTCCACTCATATATCTGATCATATTCAAGAATGGAGGTAGTGACGATGATTGATTAAAGATAAAATTCTAGACCAAATCTTGGAATATTGGTTCACTAAGTCACTCTTACCACCCATTTCTAGAGATTTCACCATGGGAGGTGTTGTCACCGAAGAGAAAGCAATAAATTGTGCTCAATATTTGGACCTGGTGTATTCCTAGTCTGGCACACTTTATGATCTAATTCCTAATGGTTCTCATCCATCAAAAAATCCTTCAAGACGAGCTCCAGAAACCCATGCCAATGACATGATAGGTTTCGTAAAAGTGCAATCTGCAACCCAATTGACTGGGAAATAGGGCCACCCATCCTCCACCCCATCCTCATCACATACTGGTACAAACACCAAATCTGTTCCTTCTCTTGCATAGTCCTCTAAGGTGAATGAAGTTCAATCCACTTCATCTCAACAAATTGGAGGCAAGAAGAAAACTAAAGTTAAATCCAAAAAATCTTCTAACCAACAAGGTAGTACAAAACCCCAAACAAATTCTAAAAACAAGCCAAAGATAAAGGCGAAGTTTCCCTGCTTTATTTGCGAAGAATACCATTATACAAAGGACTATCCCCATCATGAGAAAGTCACAAAGATTTTAAAGGGAACCTCCCAACCTTCAATGTTAATCGACCCTTTCCCTCCTTAGTAGCAACAAATGGTTTCCCACAATCATGCCTCTTTGGAAGGGGTCAATTCGGGTCATCCTTCAAATAGGGATGCTTCCACAAGCACCCATGTCCTTATGTCTAATGAGATGGTTAGTCTAACAACTAGATCCAAGACATATGACACCCTTCCAGAAAACATTTCCAACAAAAATTCTTATGAAAATCCCTCCACCTCCACCTTTGGGCCCTCTTCAAATAGAGAAGCCTAATTTTGAGTCTATGTTGTGCCCACCCAAGAGAACAATTCAAAATCAATTTTTAATCCAAGTTCCTATGCTGCAAAAAACTACAACATTGTTGAAGATTTGGTACAAGCACCTTGTACTATGTCGACACTCAAAGTTCTACAGAATTGTCCTAGCCAAAATAGAACCCTATTTTTATCTATTGGAGCTGTTGATCCAGTGGAAACTAATATTATTATTTTTAACCTAGAATATTTTAAACCAAGGATCTTCCACCACCTTGCGTTTCAAATTCACATTATCATTTGTGGGAAGAATATTCATCGTACTATTTTAAATCAAGGAGCCTCAACTTGTGTCATTCCCTTATCCTATTAGAGGGCCATTGGATATCCTAAACTCAACCAATCTCCCACTACCCTCATGGTGTTTTATGGACATGGCTTCAAAGCTTATGGGCTCTTACACTCTTTAGCCATGGAGTGATGCAACTCCCCACCTTAGCGGGTACTGCTTGACCTCCCGATCGAAAGATATTCCACAGGACTAAACCAAAATGGTTCTTCGGGCCCCCACTAGACCCCAATTACAACTACAACACACAAAGGTCCAACTCCTGTACTCATGTGAACTGATTTCAGGTGCAAGATTCCCTTTTCTTAACCATCAACTATGATCAGGAACCTACCTAAAGGTGCTTCGTAACTACGGATTCAGATATTTTAATGTGAGATGCTACCAATTCTCTCGATTCCTGAATTGAGAAATTGATAATCTAACAGGTGCTAGCTCCTCTCCTCTGAACCCTTCCAATGTGACATCAGGATATGATATGGGACCCAAATACTGAGTGCTTTGGGACTTCTCTCTTCACATCTTAGGGAGATAACTTACCTCTCTTCTCCCGAAGTACGAGCCATGAATTCTTCTTGCATCGGATCGATGGTCCACGTCTCCTCGTAACCAATGACTCAGATCACCTTTCACACTTCTAGAATTTGACACTCCACTCCTTGTGATTTTCCTCAATCGTGAAGTCTATCCTCCTGATTGGAAGGTCATCGACGAGTCAAGATATTTCCCTGAAGGGATCTCCATCGTTCCTTCAACACTTCTTTGATAATTCTTTCCTATGGAAGAGTTCTATGTTGCTAACTCTCCCGAGCTTTGACTCTTGCACACTAAAACATTCTACACCTCACCTTCAATTTCTTCGAAGGTTCAAGCCTTAGGAGCTTTCCTAATTTGTTTTCGACCGCTAGTCTAAAAATCTCTCTCCCTCTTGAGATTTGTGAATTTCGAGGGTGAATCACACTCTCGAGTTTGGTCCTGATCAATTATGAAACCTCTATCCTTCCTGAGATTAACCTTCACTGAAAACTAAGAAAGTTCTCTGAGTCCCATTCGTCTCACACCTTCCAGAATTCTCCAAACATTCTTTCTCTCTCAGATAAATCTACCCACCTCTGTGCACTCGCAATAAAGAATTTTCCAACCTCTTCTCAAATGAACAAGTCCAACAAATGACTCGGCATATGCACCTCCTACGTAGTTTCTGTGCATGCCTTGCACCCTTGCAGATAGTAAAACCCCAGTATCCCTCCTAAGATTGTATGAGATTAACTCAGAGACTTTTCAATGCACTCCTTGCGGACTAACACTGCACTCCTTGCAGGTTTTCTCAGCGAGAGAAACAATTGAAACTTATTATTTCCTAAAAAATTCATTCACTCAACATTCATAAGCATAAAACAACCAAATAATAGAGACTAAAAGAAAAATGAAAACATACCATTCATAATATGAACAGAGTGAACATAACACACCATGAATTTGGATCAAAGTCTTCTCTGTTATATTAAATTAAGTGCTCTGTACATAGGGTTTTCATCAATTTCCATAATGCTCTCTACAACACATCTATCTTCTCTTTTCTTACAATAATAATAACAACCAGACATATAGTTTACATATCCTTTACAAAGAGGATCTCATCAAGCTTTCCCTCCAACCATCTAAGTCCCATCTTATCAAATTAAGACTATTAACTACTAAGGCCTCATATAATAAATGATAGGCATAGAGAAATAAGATAAAAAAGCTATAGATCTGTACTGTCCATAAATACATTGACATAATTACAATCCTCCTCGATCTTGCATTAAGGGTTCACCTTCTTGTTCTTTTAATGATACTTTAATTACACCACATCAAAACTTTTAAACATTCCACGTCCTTCAAGGTTTTGATTTCTTCAAAATTTACGCTGGCTGCTGATTTTTCCTCCTCAAGCGCCTTTGGTATGGATTCTCTTGCATCATATTCCTCTAGACAAAAATTCATGGACTCCTGTCCATGAACTCCTGCATTGTCCTTCCATGTTTCTGGACATTTGCGTCACTAACCCAACTAGCATCCTCCATGGGGTTTCCTTTCCATTTGACCAGATACTCATGGTAGGTCTTTGTTCTGGTCTTCTTATTAACCCTCTGATCAATGATCCTCTCCATCTATGGATTTTATTCTATAGGAATATGTTTTTCCCACTAAATCTCTTGCTAATATTTGGGTCCTCCTACCTCATCTTCCCTATAAGGATACAGGTCGACTATGTTGAATATGGGTAATATGCCTACACCATCTGGCATCTCTTATTCATAAGCATTTGCCTCAAACTTTCTCAAGATTTTGCATGGCCCAATATTTTTCATCTTCAATTTGTTGTATTGCCCCCTTGGGAACCTCTCCTTTTTGAGATGTGCTAAAACTAAGTCTCCCACTTCAAATTGAAGCTCTCTCCTGTGCTGATCAAATCTATTCTTGTACTCTTGGCTAGAGTTTTGTAATTGTTCTCTGATTTGGCTATGGAGCTTATGTATCTCTGTAGTGAAATTCTATGCCCCAACACTCCTGAACTCACTCTGTTTTATGTCTCTCAACTCAAACACTCCTCTTGGTCGCATTTCATATATAATTTGGAATGGTCTCCTTCCAGTGCTTCTATTTGGCGAGTCATTGTAAGAAAATTCTGCTTGTGGAAGAATCTGATCCCACTGAGTACGATGTTTAGTAACCCGACTCCTCAACAAATTTCCCAAACTCCTATTCATGACCTCAGTCTATCCATCTATCTAAGGATGATAATATGAGCTGAAGGACAAGTCTGTCCCCAACTTCTTCCATAGTGTTCTCCAAAAATTCCCAATAAACTTGGTGTTCCTGTTTGATACAATTCTCTTTGGCAGTCCATGAAGTCTAATAACTTCTTTAAAAAACAAATTCACAATGTGTGTTGCATCATTTTTCTTCTGGCATGGGATAAAGTGTGCCATTTTTGAAAATCCATCCACTACCACAAATATGGAATCACAACCTCTTTGGGTTTTTGACAATCCCAATACAAAACCCATACTTATTACATCCGAAGGCCTCTCTGGTATTGGAAATGGTTGATACAATGCCATGTTCTATATTTTGCCTTTAGCATGTTGGAAAGTTATGTACCTATTAATAAACCTTTTTACTTATGTTCTCATACCTGGCCAATAATACGAACAATTCAACTGTGCAAATTTTTTGTCATGGCCGAAATGTCTAGCCAATACTCCACTATGCTTCTCTTTTAGAAGATTTTCCCTCATGGAACACTTTCAGATACACAATTGATTACCTTTAAACAACAATCCATCCTGAATAAAGTATTCTACCCACTGACTTCTGTCTCTCAAGATAGGATTCATACATGCTTCATACGCTTCCTTAAAATATGAATCATCACTGTACATTTCCTTAAGGTGTTCAAACCCCAAGGTCTTCACCTGAAACTCCTGCAGAATCAAGCATCTCCTGCTTAATGCATAAACAACTTTGTTAGCATTTCCAGAGATATGTTTAGTTACAAAAGTAAAATTCTGCATAAATTCAATCCATTTGGCATGTCTTTGATTCATCTTTTCTTGTCTAGTTATGAATTGTAAGGCTTGGTTATCACTGTATAAAACAAACTCTTTGGGAATCAAGTAGTGTCTCCATTTCTTCAAAGCTTGTATTACTGCATAAAACTCTTTTTCATATGTGGAGTAGTTTTTCTTTGTATCATTCATCCTCTCACTAAAGTAAGCAACAGGTCTATTATCTTGGCTTAAGAAAACTTCAATTGCAGCTCCACTTGCATCACACCTTACTTGAAATGTCTTACCAAAGTCTGGAAAAACTAGAATTGCTTGCCTAGTTATCTTCTCCTTTAACAATTTGAATCTCTTCTCTTCTTCTTCTATCCAGTTAAAAGACTTATGTCTCTTCTTGATTGTGTCTAAAATTGGCGCACATATCCCACTAAAATTCTTGATAAACTTCCTATAGAAACTGGATAAACCATGGAATCTTCTCACCTCAAAGATGTTTCTTAGCGATGGCCATTCTCTGATTGATTTTCCCTTCTCACGATCCATCTTCATTCATTGGTGGAAATTACAAACCCCAAATAAATGAGCTCTGTATGCATGAAAGAATATTTCTTCAAATTTATCAGTAGCTTCTCTCGCTGCAACCTCCTCATCACTAGAGTCAAATGTCTCAGATGCTCTTCTTTAGTCTTGCTAAAGATCAATATATCATCAAGATACACAATCACAAACTTGCTAATGAAATCTTTCAACACCTCATTCATCAATATCATAAAAGTACTTGGAGCATTCGTTAACCCAAATCACATGAAGAGACATTCATACAACCCTTCATTTGTCTTGAATGTTTTTTTCCACTCATCACCTTCCCTCATTCTTATCTGGTGATATCCATGCTTTAAGTCAATCTTGGGAAAACAATTTCTCCACTTAAGCAATCCATTAAGTCATCCATTCTTAGTAAAGGGAATCTGTACCTAATGGTGATTTTGTTGATAGCTCTCGAGTCTCTGCACATTCTCCATCCTCGATCTTTTTTTGGACTTAGTACTATTGGTACAACACATGGACTCAAGATTTCCCTTATCAAACCTTTATCCATCAAATCTTGAGCTTTCTTCTTGACCTCTTCGTTCTCTTGAGGTGTCAACCTATATGCATCTTTGTTTGGTAAAATTTCTTCCGATATAATATTGATATGATGGCTTATACTCCTTATAAGTGGCAATGAGCAAGGCATCTCATCCAGGACTATATCAGCAAAATTCTCCAGCAGTTCCTGAATTTCTTCACGCAAATCCTCCATTGAAGTACTTGTCAAAACGACTTTTGGTTTCCTTACTACAACGACCTGAATTTCCCGTTCTTTCTTGACTTCATTTAGGATTTCCTTCCCACTCATGATAAGTATGCTCATGCTGGCTTCTTCCTTCACTTTCTTGTCTTCAATTGGCAACAACATGTGTGTCCTACCATTCTTTTCCAAAGTGTAGGTGTTCTTCCTTCCATCATGAATGAAATTACTGTCATATTTCCATGAACTTCCCAACAAAATATGACAAACATCCATAGGAATCACATCACACAAGATCTTATCCCTATATCCTCCTATCTTAAATTCAACTTGAGACTGTTTAGTAACCATTACCTGGTGTCATTTTTGCAACCATGAAACTCTATATGGGTTGGGATGTGCAACTATTTCCAGCTCCAAATTCTCCACCATCTCTGTGGATACTATATTTTTAGTGCTTCCACTATCAATTATCACTTTGCAGACCCTATCCTTGGCCTTGCAAGAAGTCCTGAATAGGATGTTCCTTTGGACTAGTGTCTCCACTTCCTCCTCTTGTTTCAAGAGAACCTTTCTCATCATCAAAGACGTTCCACTTTCTGCAGCTTCCACTTCAACATTTATCTTTTGAGATTATAAAATGTGAGGTTGACCTCCTTCTTATTTCTTCCTCTCGAGGCATTACCAAGACATGTGTCCTACCTTTCCACAGGAAAAACACTTTACCTCACCTCCTTTGCCTCTTCCTCTTCTGCGAGGAAAAGTATTTCTTCCACCAGAATATTGTCTCCCAATGGAACTTCCTCCTCTTTCTAGTTGATTATGAGGTTTCCTTACCTCATCCTTGGGCTTCTAAAATCCATCATGGGAAATTTCCTTTCCTTTGTTCAAAATTATACCTCTTCCCCTTTGTCTTTATTTCCTTTCCAAATTCTCCTCTGCCTTCAAAGAAATATGATAAGCATCTTCCACATTTATAATGGTCACCATGTTGATCTCATCCTGGATTTCATACCTCAGGCTATTATTGTACCTGAATACCTTTTCATCATCACTTTCCCTGTGACCTGCTCTAATATTCAACCTATAAAATTCTTCAATATACTCTTTAACTATCTTCCCCTTCTGCCTCAAATTCTACAGTCTTATGAACAAATTAATATGATAATCCCTGGGTATGAATTTGGATTTTATATTGGCCACCACTTTGTCCCAACTCTTTATCTTTTGATTTCCTTTGCACCTCCTTCCAACTTGCAATTCATCCCACCACAGTGTTGCCTACCCTTTCAGTCTTGTGACTGCATGTTTGACCTTCTTCTCTTCTTCAATGTCTTCATAATAAAAATATCTATCAAGAGCCTTGAACCAATCAAGTATCTCCTCTACATATAGATTACCTTCATACATTGGGATGTCCATTTTATCTCTTTCTCCCGTCCGTGCAACAACTTTCAGTAATCATTCTTTTGCAACATCCTCCGCAACAACGTCTTAAGTTCCTCCTTCTTCACTTTCTACCTCACTGATGTCTCCAGCATCAGGTTCCCTCCTTTGTGTTGTCTCCATGGCATCCAAATGAGAGTGAAGTTCCCTCATCTCTCATTCCACAGCTAGGTTAGGCATAGGTCCCTCTGCACATCTGCTTGGAGGCATTGTTCCAAGCTTCTTCTCCCTGAGAGTTAAGTTTCTTTACCATCCTATGTCCTTTTCAGCCTACATAATTTTTTTTTCGTGTGGCTCTGATACCACTTGATGCAGTGCCCCACCTTAGCAAGTATTTCTTGACCTCCCTATTGACGTATCTTCCACAGGAATGAACTAGAATGGTTCTTTGTGCCCTCACTAGACCCTAGTTACAACTACAACACACAGAGGTCCAACTCCTATACTCGCGTGAATTGATTTTGGGTGCAAGCTTCCCTTTTCTTGACTGTCGGCTGTGACCAGGCACCTACCCAAAGGTGCTTCGTAACTACAGAGTTCAAGTATTTTAATGTGAGCCACTAACAATTCCCCTGATTCCCAAATTGGTGAATTGATAATCTAATGGGCGCTAGCTCCTCTCCTATAAACCCTTCCATTGTGACGTCGGGATATGATTTGGGGTTGCAAATTCTTATTACGTCGGATTGACTGTCCACATCTCCCCGCAACCAACAACTCAGATCACCTTTCGTGCTTCATGAATTTGACACTCCACTCCTTGTAATTTTCTCGAATCGTGAATTCTCTCCTCCTGATCGGACAGTCATCAATGAGTTAAGATATTTCCCCGAAGGGATCTCCACCATTACTTCAATGCTTCTTTGATAATTATTTCCTCTAGAAGAGTTCTATGCCACTAACTCTCCTGAGCTTTGACTCTTGCACGCTGAAAATTCTACACCCCTCCTTGGAGTTCTTTGAAGGATCAACCCTTAGGAACTTTCCTAAGTGGTTTTAGAACACCGGTCTAAGAACCGCTCTCCCTCTTGATCTTTGTGAATTTCGAGGGTGACTCACACTCTCGAGTTTCCTCCTAATCAATTATGAAACCTATATCCTTCCTAAGATTAATCTTCGCTGCAAACTCATAAAGTTCTATGAATCTCGTTCCTCGCACACCTTGCGGACTTCTCCAAATGTTCTTCCTCTCTCAGAGAAATCTACCCACCTCTGTGCATGAGTCCAAAACATTTTCCAACCTCTCCTCAAATGAACAAGTCCAAAAAATGACTCGGCCTACACACCTCCTGTCTACTTTCTATGCACACCTTGCACCCTTGCAGATAGTAAAACCTTGGTATTCCTCATAATATTTTATGAGATTAACTCAAATACCTATCAACGCACTCCTTACGGACTAACACTACACTCCTTGCAGGTTTTCTTAGGAAGAGAAACAATTGAAACTTATTGTTTCCTCACAAAGTCATTCACTCAACATTCATAAGCATAAAACAACCAAATAATAGAGACTAAAAGAAAAATGCAAACATACCATTCATAATATGAACATAGTGAACATAACGCACGATGAATTTGGATCAAAGTGTTCTCTGTTATATTAAATTGGGTGCTATGTACATAGGGTTTTCAACAATTTCCATAATGCTCTCTACAACACATCTATCTTCTCTCTTCTTACAATAATAATAACAACCGAACATATAGTTTACATATCCTTTACAAAGAAAATCTCATCAAGCTTTCCCTCCAACCATCTAAGTGCTATCTTATCAAATTAAGACTATTAACTACTAAGGCCTCATATAATAAATGATAGGCATAGATAGATAAGAGCAAAAAGATAGAGATCTGTACTGTCCATAAATACATTGACAGAATTAGAATCCTCCTCGATCTTTCATTAAGGGTTCACCTTCTTGTTCTTTTAATGATACTTTAATTACACCACATCAAAAATTTTAAACAGGTCGCATCCTTCAATCTTTTGATTTCTTCAAAATGTGCACTGGTTGTTGAATTTTCCTCCTCAAGCGCCTTTGGTATGGATGCTCATGCATCATAGAGTTAGGGGGGAAACTGTTTCTATTGATGTAGAAGCTGTCAATGCATCCTTGGACTATAACTTGTTGCTTGGTCATAGTTGTTTTTATGTGATGACTGTTGTACCATCTTAGATATTTCACCTCTTGCAATTCCATCACCAAGAGAAAATTGTGACCATCAACCAAATCGATTACTGCACACTTGACATTCATAAAAACATCGTTAATAATATCCCTTTCCTAGGATATTCCAATATTGAGTATGAGATTGTGGGGGTCGGTCTCCTCAAGGATTCCTTGCTCATGGGAAATTTTCCCTTACCTTACCCTAACACCCCACATCAGGTTTCCATGATAAACATGCTTTCGAATACGGTGCAACAATCCCATGAATCATTTGATCCTTGGGTAATACCTATCCCATTTGAACTTGAATCACTAGGTGACACCATGCCACTTACTCTAACAGAGGTTGCATATCATGCAATTCAATCTGACTCCTACATCCCGGATTCTGATGACCAACATCTCATGGCATCAGATCCATACTCTATACCATCCTAGCTACACTCCTCTCTTCCCTCTTTTCATTATATCGTACATACTTTCCCATCTGATGAGTCCATAATGGATATTCTAATCCTAGAAGATTCACCCTGGGAACATTATCATCATCAATTGTCTTTCCTTCCACATATGGATATGATAGATAAAAACATTAAATCCATTGTTCCACCAGATATTGTTGAAAACCCTCAATCCCCCATTCTTACTCATGACACTAGATATGAAGGGAATTTAAGAAACATCACACCAACCATTTCTATTGACATATCATTGAAACATGGTATCATGGAACATATTCAACTTGGCCAACATTTCTCACCTGAAGACATTAAATCCTATGCAACATTGTTTAAAGAATTCCATGATGTTTTAAACTAGGATCTATGAAGAAATGACAGGTATTGATCCCTCCATTGTTTTTCATGAGATCAAAACCTACCCAGGAGCCAAACTTGTCCAGCAGAAACTCCACTTGATGCACCCATGAAAGAATGTGGCCATTAAGGAAGAAGTTGAAAAACTCTTGAAACCTAGGTTTATTTATCGTGTACCATTAATATATTGGGTGCCTAACATAGTTCTGGTTATTAAAAAATAGGGGACTATCATAATTTGTTTTTATTACAGGGAACTTAACAAATATTGTCCTAAAGGCAATTATCCTACTCCCTTTATCCACCAAATCATCAATAACTGTGCCAAAAGTGTCATCTTTTCATTTATGGACAGTTTTTCTGGCTACAATCAGATTGATATACTCTCGTCTAACTAGCACAAGACAACCTTCATATTCCCTTGGGGAAAATTTTATTATCGAAAGTTACCTTTTGGACTTAAAAGTGTTGGGGCCACTTTCACTACAAGGAAAATACCCTCTAGTCGAGGTTTTTGCAGACACCCCTATAAAAATATCCAAAAAATATGTTTATAGCAGATGATACTAGCAGAGGCGAGTGACTAGAGGTCTTAGAAGATGTTTTTACGCTGGTTCTTTTATAAGTCCATAACGCACCAGTGCATTTTATACAACAAGTGCATCGGTGCCCTCAAAACTAGCACACCATAGTAGGGTTATTTCAAATAAGGAAAAATATTATCTAGTGCACTATGGAAATAATGACACAGTGGAAAATAATGATGCACTGTAATAGCATTCATTAAAAAATTGTTGGTACGCAACATAATACTGGAAGCACCAGTGCGCTATTAGTAGAGCACATCGTTATATGGTTAAATAAAAAATATTTACTCACCAATGTAGGATTGTGTCAAAAAATATATTCTGGTGCACTCCATTGTATCATGTGCACCGGTGCGCACTAGTGGTCCAATATGGAGCACTTTGTTAGGGTTAATTACCAAGTTTAAGCGGTTCTCTATGTAAAACCGATTGCACCCGGGCTTCTATTATTATACCGCACCATGTTATGATTAAACAAAAAATTGTGCACCATTTTATTTTTTTTAAAAATGTACAGTGGTGTGCTATGTAGTAGTAAAGACACCGGTGTGCACGCGTTCCCAAAAACACTCGCACTGTGATAGGACTGTTTTTAAAAATATATATAACTGGTGCACTCATTAAACATGTATTCCCCAATGCACTCATTAAACATGTATGCTTTGGTGCGATTGTTCCTCGGGTGCACCAGAACAAGGTTTTATAAAAAATAATTATGGATGGTAAAAATCATTTTTACCATTTCCAGTGTTGTAGAGCTCAAAATCACTGGAGAAACCTTTTCCTATCTAAATCACCCTTCCATCAGTGCTTTCCTTCCTTTTGTCGGTTGCTCGGTGTGTGAATTTCAAATTTTTCAAAATGGTGGGAAAATTTAGTTATTTTTAGTACGTCACAACCATGTCTCCTCGATGACAAAATGTCTAGGTAATGTCCCTGTTTCTTCATAACTTAAGTTTTCACCAGATTAAAATTTAAAATTGAGTGAAATTTTAAGTGTAAAAAAAAAAAAAAATCCGTGGTGCATTTGAAGCACTTGTCTCGCACTGTCTATAGTGAGCCCTGCAAATTTACAGGGTGCACCGTGTACCTTGTTACCTTTCTCAATGGTGCGTTGGTAAACAAAAACGTACCGACACATCCGTTTAACGACGCACTAAAGAAAATCATATAACTAGTGGGGCGGTGCGTCAAAGTACAGATACACACCAGGTCATTAAAGTACATGGCACACCTCCCTTATCAGATATATTTTTATGCAGTGCATTGGTAAACGTGTACACTGGGGTGTTCATGTTTACCAAGTGCACCACTAAGAAATGTAACATTGTGTTTCTGTGCACCTCGTAATTTTTTTGGTGGCACCGTATGCGGTGTGATAGTAATGGTTGGAATGCACCGCAAAAAGTTCTATACTCAAAAATTTTTAAAATTTTATGTGACGGTGCATTGACGTTCGTTACACACACCTGTGCATGTAGTGAACATATACACACCATTTTTTGCTAATTTCTAAATAATTGTTTATGTGCGTTAAGATTTTAATTTTTTTTGGTTTAAGTGGTGAATAGGATAAATGTAATGCACTGGGGCATATGTGTTGTAGTGTAGCGCCGTGATATGATACTTTTTTCCAACGCACCGCATAATATTGTAGAACATATTTTGTTTGTTGCGTTACTTTACACTGGCGCACTGTGAACAATGCTCACAATATATATATGCACTGCTCATGGTGCATGACTATTTTTTGGGCGCACCAGTAATGCAATTAACTTATTTTTTGAAGGAACTTGTTTTTCCGTATTTATATACAAATTTACCATTCAGTA
Organism: Picea glauca; assembly: GCA_000966675.3. Taxonomy (NCBI): domain Eukaryota; kingdom Viridiplantae; phylum Streptophyta; class Pinopsida; order Pinales; family Pinaceae; genus Picea; species Picea glauca. The sequence continues at coordinate 34,720 of JZKD02S1674878.1, forward strand.
GATTTTTTTTTATGTTTTATGTATGAGTGAGATTGATGTATTTCATATGTTAATCATACAGAGACATGAGCAGAGAGAGAAACAACAACAGGAGGAGCAGAGGGTGGACCCTTACAATGTTGTATGGGAATGGAAGGCAAGGGAGAGGGAGAGGGATTTATACCCTCTCCCTATTACTGTAGTGTATCATGTTCTCTTGAGGGATGTAGGCCTACTTAATTACTATGAGGAGGCTACATCCCTTAAGGGGAACTCCAAGTTGTTGGTGCATCTGATCCATCGATAGGATGTCCATCGACAGGCTTTTTGTGTGGGCCTGGATCAATAGTACCATCCCATTGAGGAGGATATTTACTTTATCACTGGGTTATCCCAGATCCCAGATTTCCCAGTAGGTGTTGCAGCTAAGAGTCAGCTCATGTACTCTGAGTGATATATTAGGGTTGATGTATGATGCCCAACTGATTTTCAGGTGTTTGGTGGACAACTAAAAATCATCTCTTACTATGCAGAGGAGGTTAGGTGACTCTCACTGTTAGTGACTGCCATATCCCACTTTACTAGTGATGGGTAGTGAATTAGCTACCCTATTTTGTATTATGTTGATTCCTTAGTATAGAGGCTACGATGTATGATATGGTCTTCCATTTGTTTGCGACAGTTTTGTATAGCGCTAGAAAAATGTCGTGCTATGATACGTGGGAGGTCGAACTTCCCTTTTTCCTCAGAGTTGTTTTGCTTATTTTTTGAGAAGTTTCCAGAGACAAGGCTAACTTTTTTTCGTCATCCTGCCAGGCCGAGGATTCATGTGCATATGCACATGTGGGGGGAGATGATGCCCAAGAGGGGCCAGCCGGATTTTTCGGCCAGGATTTCTTCAGATGCACTAGGGATACTAGTCAGTGTGGTGGATCACATGTTCATCATGGTGTTGTTTCCTTACGTAGATTTGGATTGGAAAGGATGTATGAACATCCTATTCACACTAGATGATCCACCAGATGATAGAGATGATATTAGTGTTTTTTTTAAATTAATATAGTTTCATTTTATTGTCTTACTTAATTAGAATAAAATTAATTATAACACGTTCTTTAACTTGTTTTATTAAATTGGTTAATGAATTAACTGTGTAATTATTATTCTGTACTATATAATTTGTAGATATTGGCACTTTCATTAGGGACATGACTCCTCCCCCAACAAATGATGATGAGGAGATGATGCATGAGGCCATGACAAGTGAGGGTGCTCGGGTGTATATACCCAACGACATGCACCGTAGGCTCGATACTAGATTCAGGTTGGAGTTGGGCGACCAAATCTCTACACTTCTGATTGAGATGGGAGTTCACCCTGCCTTGATGCGAGACATCAGGGAAGAGCCTATGCTCTTAGACATCTGGAGAGATATGTCGCATGATTTGATGCCTCTTATGTGTCATATCGTTAGAGATTCCAGGATACTAGCAGTGAGTAGGGCTCTCGATGATAGGAACAACTCTTCTTCCAGTACAACCCGTTCGTCCAGTACCCCATCAATTGATGAGGGTGGTCGTGATCATCCTTCTCCACATCCTCCTCCTCCTCCTTCACCTCACACAGATCATGAGGAGGGATCACATATTCCTCATCCTCCTCTTTCACCTCACCTAGGTGAGCATGTCGAACCTATTCCTCATCTTCCTCTTTCACCTCACATAGATGAGTTTTCCAGACTTATTCCTCATCTTCCTCTTTCACCTCACCTAGATGAGCATACCAACACTATTCCTCATCCTCCTCTTTCGCCTCACCTAGATGAACAGGCAGGACCTATTCATCATCCATCATCTTCCACTACAAAATAGGCCTCCACTAATGTTGTAGATATGCATATTATCCCACTAGTTGGACCAAATATGTTATAACATTT
>JZKD02S1674878.1:67105-110300 GCA_000966675.3 Picea glauca
AAAAAGAATAGTTTACCTTTTTTCCTGTCCATTCCTCCTCTAGAATTCTACCATCCAAAGAGCTTGAAGGTCCTCTATTTATTAAGTAAACAATAGTATCTACAACATCTACCCATAACTGTAAGGGAAAACCGGCATGCAATCTCATACTCCTTGCACGCTCCATGATTGTCTTGTTCATCCTTTCTGACACACCATTTTCTTGTGGTGTTTTTGGAATTGTCTTCTCTCTACGAATCCCATGGTATGAAAAATAATCATCAAACTCCTTGTTGCAATATTCATCTCCATTATCTGATCTGAGACACTTCAAACTTTTTCCTGTCTCATTTTCAACTAAAGCTTTCCATTTCTTAAAAGTCTCAAAAACATCATATTTTTGTCGAATGCAATACACCCAAGTTTTTCTAGTTGAATTATAAATAAAAGTAAAATAATAATGAGAGACACTAAGAGATGATACCTGAGATGGTCCCCATACATATGTATGCACAAACTCTAGCCTTTCATTCTTCTTTTCTTTTCCAACTCTGAGAAATCTGACTCTCTTTTTTTTTCCCATAAACACAATGCTCACAGAAGTCCAATTCAATTTGTTTAAGATCTGGAAACAAATTTCTTTTGTGAAGTATATGCATACCCTTCTCACTCATATGCCCCAGCCTATGATGCCATAGTGATGTATCCACTCCTTTAGAAGCTAAAGGGATATAAGAGTTAGTATTACCAGTACATAAATACAATGTACCTACCTTCTCTCCTTTTGCTATCACCAATGATCCTTTGATGAACTTCCACGTCTTATCTGTAAATATGGATACACAACCTTCACTTTCCAACTGTCCTGTTGAAATTAGATTTTTCCTTAAATATGGAATATGTCTTACCTCTTTCAACAACCATTGGTTTCCATTGCATTGATTTATTTTTACCTTTCCCATTCCAACAATTTTGCATCGTACATCATCACCCAAATGAAACTGTCCAAAATCACCTTTAACATAATCTAGAAAATGTTTCCTATGGGGTGTTGAATGAAATGAAGCCCCCGAATCTACTACCCAAGACTCAGAAATATTATCTACAGAAAGAATCAAAGCATCTTGTAACACATCACCTGTTACATTTGCTTCTTGATTTCTCTCTTGTTGTCCATCTCTTTGTTTCTTTGGAGCTCTGCAATATTTCTTCAGATGTCCTTTCTTCCCACAATTCCAACACTCTGTCTTTCCAAGTCTGGATTTGGATCTGCCCTTCCTAGAATTCCCACAGTTCCCTGAGCCCTTTCCTCTATCCTTTTGTCTTCCCTTGTTCTCCATGTTCAACGCATTACCTAATGTCTCACCTGTGCTTTTCCGTCACATTTCCTCACTAAGGATAACACCAACAACATCATCAAATTTTAAAGTATTTGAACCAGAGATAGAGTTACTTACAACCATGACCAAGACATTCCATCTTTCTAGCAATGAGCACAAGATTAGAAGATCCCTAACCTCATCATCAAAGTCCACTTAAATAGAACTTGGTTGATCTGCAACATACCCACCTTCTGACATCTTCATATTAAATAATCTCTTCATTAGAAATACCTTATTAGACGCCAAGGGTTTTTCATACAGTTTAGCCAATGCATCCATCAGATCCTTTGTTGTCTTTTCTTTCGAAATATTGAAAGCCACCGACGTTTCCAAGCTCAATTGTATCGTTCCTAGAGACTTTCTATCAAGAATCTCCCATTCTTCATCCTTCATAGTCGTCGTCTTCTTTGCTACTCCACCCAATGGTAGGAATAGATCCTTCTGATATAAATAATATTCCATCTGAATCTTCCATAACTAGTAGTTTTGGCCGTTAAATTTCTCGACCCTAAACTTTCCATCTTCCGACATTGCTCCCACTCGAACCAAGAACCCTCTTTTCCTGTGAGTTACCTTTCGCTCTAATACCAGTTGTTAGAAAAACAGGACCGAGGAGCAATAAAATAAAACAAATGCGGAAACAAAACACAAAAGATACACAATACAAGAGAGACACAGATTTACGTGGTTCACCCAGTGTGGGCTACATCCACCAGAGAATTTGCTTGGTCCTTCCTTTATTATTATCCAACAAAATGAAGGGATACAACCTACAACAAAACCCATTGTAACTTCCTCTTCTTTCTCTCACAGTATCCTCTCTCAAAATACAATACTCGCCATAATGCATAGTTGTAATCCATTTCCCTCATAACAGAGGGTTGCCTTCTTGGGTAAAAAACCCTAGCACAATTTCTACTGTTAGATCTGCAACCTTATAATGAATGGTCTAGATTTATAATGAAATTACAATATACATTTACAAGGCAATTTTTCCTTCGGGGGCTCGCTTGCCCCCAAACCCCCCAATCCAGGGGATAGGCTCCCCGGACCCCGCAAAGGGGGTATCCCCCCTCTGCAATCCCCCGAGTGGAAGAGTGTACATACTTCTGGAGTGTAAAGTCTTCATGGGGTATAAACATGGCTGAAAGCAAGGACCTCTGAATCATGAACATAATCAAGCTCCACAACCAACATGAAATTGATCTCTTATGGGAGATGTTCTTGGTTGTTGTCTTTGTCCTAGGAAGGTTACCTTGTAAATTCCATGGAAGTTACCATGGATATGTTCTTGTTTTTTTTCTGGGAAGGTTACCATGGAGGAATAATCGGTCACAACACTAGAAAAGTGATGTTCTTGCTTCTTTTTCTTGTATTTTTGTTTTGACTCTTGTCTCGGGTAGGTTACAAGTGATAGGTATGAAAGTGAGCTATAGTGATGATTGTTCTTTTTCTTTTTCTTTTTCATGTTCTTGTTCTTGTTCCAGGTAGGTCATAGGTGATAACTCTAAGAGGGATCTATAGTGAAGGTTTCAGGAGGAAACAAATTATATGGTCTCTGGTTTGATACATGGAACAAACTATCTAGACATGGAGTTGTATACCTGATAGTATACATCCAGATCTTAAGGAAAAAAGGACAAAGTTAGAAACTTATGGGAAGAAGAATAGTTTTGTGGGATACAAAGTGTTCCACATAGAGATTGATAGTGAGGAGTAGAAGGCTCCATAGGATGATCATACAGTTCAATTTTTCACCCTTCAAATCATCAGGAAGAGTCAACAGAGCCAGAAGGGCTAGTGGATCTACCCAGAGACGTGGTTGTGACTAGGTATAGGCCAACGTGGCTTTGTGATACTTTGCAAGATGCAGTGAGACATGCAGGTCTTCATGATACTCATAGTTTCTCGAGTTACATAGAATCAAGGTTATGAGGAGGAGGAGGTGGCTCCACCAATGGTGAGGAAAATTTCCCCACCAAGTACCAGCTCAGAGGGAGTGATAGTTCAAAGGGAGTCAACCCTTAGGATCCAGTAAGGAGGAGCAACCTCCCAATATAGTTCATTGGATATCAAACATCATAGGAGCTCAATGGGTGCAGGAGAGAGCAGATGACTCCAAAGATTGTACAAACTCAGAGGGATTCAAGTTCTAGAGGGAGCATGTAGAATTAGAGTGAGCCTGATCTCATAGAGATTCATTTGGCTTAGTGGAACAATCGATCATTGAGAGGGGGTTCCCCCTCCGATTCATGTGAGAGAGACACATATTCTAGGATTGAAAAACATGTGTCATGAGCTGAGGAGGCCTATAGGAGATGTGAGATATCATGGATATATATTGGGAGGATACACTTGTTTTAGTAGATATTTCTATAGTGACAGAAGAGGCAGCCAATCAGAAGGAATGGGATATGGATTTTGTCTCAGTCACAGAGGGAGTAGCCAATGATTCAGACTAGACAACAAAGCCTACTTCAATGACATAAGGAGTTATCCTCAGCATTCAATATGGAGGATCTTGGACGAATGTACTATTTCTTGGGATTAGAGGTGTGAAAAAGATCAGATGAGATGTTCTTCAGTCAAGGGATACTGATGAGGTTTGATATGAAGGACTATAAGTCCATGAATACACCCATGGATACAAATATGAAGAATCTAAGTGATTATACTTCAGATTCAGATTTGGTGCATCCCATGATGTACAATAAGTTTATTATATCCTTGATGTACCTGATTAACACTAGCATAAATACTTGCTCTGCACCTTGATCCAGCTCATGGTAGAGACGAGACACTACCATTGGGTTGTAGAAAATCATGTGTTGCGGTACTTGCATGGTACAATCAGATATGGCATCATATATTTCTCAGGTGGTGAAGTAAGGCTGCATGGATATACATATTATGATTGAGAAGAGAGTGTAGTAGATAGATTGAGCACCTTGGGGTGTTGCTTCAACTTGAGATCAGTTATGATTTCATGAAATAAGGTTTATGTAGCACTCAATACCGCATAGACAGATTATATCACAACCAATATCACAATAGGAAAAACAGTGTGGCTTTAGAAGCTTCTTTTAGGAATTCAACCGAGACATGATGCAAAAGGGAGTGGTAAAGCTCCAGTATCCAGAGATGAACTTGGTGTGATGTAGAAGGACTTCCTCATTGAGAGGGAGTTTTGATGTTTTTTGCAACACCGTGCATACATTATCCTCTGATGGCCATGCTCACTTGGATAAGGAGAATGACCCAGGTGTAGTATTTATCCTTGATCATGTTGAATTGACAAGGATCGAAAAAAACTCGAGGTGTTGGTGCATATCTAGATGGAAATACCAAACTACAATTTTCCTCTGATGGCGATGTTGACTTGGATAAGAAGAATGGCCTAGGCATAGTCTTTATCCTTGATCATGTGACTTGATTAAGGGATGATAAAGACTCGAGGTACATATGCATCGTACAGAAATTATCCTTCGATGGCCATGCTGACTTGGCTAAGGAGAATGGTCTAGGGAATTGATGTTCTCCATGTATTAGCATTGGGTACTATCCTCCGATGGTCATGCTTACTTGGCTAAGGATAGTGGCCCAGGGTGTCGATGTTCTCCATGTATTAGCATCAATAATTCTTCTCATCTGGCCATGCCTACCTGGCTAAGAATAATGACCCAGGTGGGGTCTCTATCCTTGATCATGTGACTTGACAAGGACCATTGGAGACCCGAGGTGCTATGTGCGAGAAGAATACATCAAATGGGTGTTATGTGGGAGAAGTATACATCAAATGGGTGCTTTCCAGAGAAGACTACATCAACGAGGATCAAAGACAATATTTCTACGATAGAAGAAATCCAAGTATGGAGAATGCCTCCCTCATTGAGAGGGAGTGTTGAATTTTTGCAAATTTGGGCAGTCATTCTCCACAAGAAAGTACAAGAAGACCCATCTACACCATTAAATAAGTCCCATGAAGAAATTTCATACCACATAAGTGAAGTCGGCCTCCACAAGTAAAAGATAGAAAGAAATAAAGTAAAATTAAATATCCAATAAGAGAAGTGGTGTTGGTTTACAACTTCTCTCTTCTTCTATTTGAGTTATTGACCCAGGGTTCATGTCATTTGGGTTTCCAACAAAGCCTCTAAAACTATCGTCCCTTCTGGTTTTCAGAAGGCAACACAGTACACAGAATGCACTGCGCAATCTCACCCGAGATAGCTTTATATTGGTGGTTGTAAGACTCGGGCCTTTACAACCTAGGATTGAGTATGAGATAGGGTTTTGTTAACCATAGCCATGCATTAGGACTTATGAAAGTAATCTAATTATTCCTCATGTTGGAGAAGCCCTTTTTTTTCTAGCCCGTCACAATTTTCATTTTTAATGCTTTAAATCTAAAAAATGGTTTTCTTTTTCCCTCTGAGATATCAAGATCTCTGAAGCTTTATCACACGAGCAACAATGATTATTCTACTCTTGAAACAAGTCCTACCTTTTGTAGAAATGTTTCCTCTTTTTGTTCTACTTCGGGATCTCGCAGGTCGGATACTATAACTCATGTAATTCTCACGTCCCGAGTCACGAAACGGTGAAATCATTTAACTTTCACTAAAGACCATAACTAGGGTAAAGTTTTCCCTAAATCATGATTAAACATTGTCGAGGTTTCACGCCTCGGCGTTCGCCAAACCCAAAAATTTATTGTCATAGCCCCGATAGCCAAGAACACGAGGTCCTTATTTGATTGACTCGTGTCAAGGTTAAGGGTAAAAGCTAAATCGTGGTAAAAGATTCTCTCGGCATTTCGCCACTCGGTTCTATCTTTTTGAAAGTTACACCGTCTAAACCCCGACTCGCGAAATCACGATGCAATTATAACGTGATTAATTAATCCCTTAATATAATATTATCTTCCCTTTAATTAAGTCATGTTATCACGATCTCGCGGTTTCGCAGCTCGGCATGTAAATCTCCAAGAAACTTATCTTCGAAGCTCCGAGTCGTGATATGGCGAAAGTAATAATTATAAAATTAATCGAGCCTCAAATAACGATTACCTTTTATTAACCAAAGTCGATCTTCGCAATCTCGGGTGTTAGAGACTCAAAATGTTAAAGAAAAATCCCCGATATAATGAGTATCGAGATATTGATTAACGTTAGCGAGATTGGATTAATTAAGCTAAATCAAGACATATCCTGCATTTCTATGCTTGCACGATTCACGAGGAAGCCTTTTCTCCCATACGCCAACTAACGTTTAAACCACCAAAATTTATGACATTAATGAGGAAATAGGGTAAATCTATGAATATAGATCGGATTTTTACGGCAAAAAATTATTTCTAAATATGATTTGACAGACTTATTCTAAAAGGAACCGATTTTTCAAATATATGTAAGAGCTGTGGTTCATTATAACAAATGCATTTCATATTACGCAGAGCACACTATATCTGAGTAAACTGACTTCTGTATGTATACGCAGTTCTATCGCAGAAGAGATAAAACACAAGCTTCAACCATGGCTCCACGAAAAGCATCGAAAGTGAATGTTGAGGTTTCGGGACAAGGCTCCGCCAATGTCTCTGATACTTCACCCCGAAGTATCAACTCGGTCCAAACTGGTCATATGTTTCAGATATTCTGCAAGCAGAATTGGTGGATTATTCCGACGACAACGAAAGAGATGATTTAACCACCAAATACAAAATATTCGTCCAATCCAGAATGCACAGAGTAACATCCAGACCGTGGTTGCTTCCATATTATGATATGGTCCGATGGGCATTGGACCATGTGGACATACCGACCAGGACTATCATGAATGAGTAGAAAGTCACCATCGGGACTTTCGGGCCGGAGCATCTTCAAACCATGTATAAGCTACCCACGATGTCCAACCACACATATGGCGCTGAGTTCTTGGAAGAATTCAAGGAGAAGGAATGTGAACAGTATGATAAAACCATGTCTTGTTTGATAAAGGATTGGGTTTCAAACACAACGAAGTTCAGAGCTGATGCCCACGGCATATATTCAATCGCTTCGTTAGAACTGTAGTATAGATATGTGGCCATGATGACATGTCGGTTATATGGGAAAGAGGACACATCACATTTTTTCCTTGCGTGGGTGCCTCTAATCTTTTGGGTTACTGAAGGCAGTTCCTTTAACTGGGCAAAGATGCTTTCAGATAGCTTGACTAATCGGGTCACAGAGTACCGGGAGAAAAAGGAGAATGGGAAAGCATCGTCATTCTTCATGTCCTCGTACATTATGGACGCGATTTGTTCTATGACACCATTTCCATTAATGAGATGGAGTTAGACTCTAGCCGAAGACAAACCCATACATGTATATCATGCAAAATTATGGGAAAACAAGGTGGAAAATTTTGTTTATGAAATTTTTAACTGTGTGATGGTGCCCCTGCATGTCACCATTTTTGGTCACCTGCCACCCCAGATCTCAGACAACATAGTTACGAATCTGAGCAGCATAGTAGACTGGTATGTGGAGGCAGAATTCTCATACCTCATAGTTTTCGGGGCTTTTGTTCCCCCGCATGCACTGCCATTATTCATTCCTGACAAGCTGGCTTGTCGCGAGGTTGCCCAACAAATGGTAATTGGTGGTGTAAGCAAAGAACTTAAAGGGTACTCGAAGAAGGTATGGCTGTCCTTTCCTATTCATTTGAATTCTTATTCTTTATTATATTTCGAGCATGCCAAAGCCGAGGCGGCAGCCCTAGAAGACCTAAATTTGGTCTCCATCGAATACAAGAAGCACGATCCACAGAGGGTCATGAGAAACTATTTGGAAAATTGTGGGCTCAAGAGATTCGAGCATGAGAATTCACCCTCGGATGACATTTTCCAAGGAGAAAGGTCCTATGAGGAGATTCTAGCCCAGATACAATCCTTGGCACCCGAGGAAAGAGTCGATGTCTTGAAGTTCCAGGAACATCGACGTATCTATCTTCCCGCTGTGTTGCGAGGCGAGGGTCCAGGTATTTCAGATATGAAACAAAAGGATGCTGAAGGTTCTAAGGATGCAACTCTCGACCAAGGAAAACACCAGGATGAGGGGGAATAAACGAAGAATCCGGAAGCAGAGGAAAAGACTCCAGACCCGCCAAAGAAACAGAATCCGGAGACAGAGATATAGACTCCAGAACAGCCGAAGAAGCAGAGTCTGATCGATACTCCAGGAAAATCGGCGAAGCAGATCAAAGAACCCATCACATCAGTTACCCCCTTGCAGTCGACGCAGGGAAATATTGATGCCAGATGGATATTCAATGAAGAGCTGAGGCCCATAAGAGTAGAAGAACTCCCTCTGAATGATTTTTTCTTTGATAAAAAGACAAAGGCAGTAGTGAAAAGGGAATTCTATCAAGGAGAGTTTATTTCCAAGAAATATAAAGTCATAACTGATGGAAAAGACAAGAAAAATGAGAAATTTGCCACTGAGATAGCAGGGACACTAGGAGCATATGATTTAGCGAATCAATTTTTAGTCAGGCTCCTAAAAAACCAACTTAAAATAAAGAATCACCTCATTAGGACCCTTGAAGCCAGATTGGCCACAGCAACGGAGACTGCTAAAGACCAGGTGAGTGTAGGAATGGAGCAGGCCAGGTTGGCCAATAAGAACGAGATAGAGATGCTCAAAACTAAGCTCGAGCAAGCACAACTGGTGGTCCGAGATGGTCGGATGCAAGGGAGCCAGCAGAGGGATTTGATCGAACGGCTGTAGGCTAGGGTGGAGATCGTCTAGAACAAAATGATAGACATCGGGATGTTCAAATCCCAGGCGATTGAGATTCGGAGTAGAGTCTCTACGGCGCAGTGAAATTTGCTCGCCAGGGTAGAAGCGATTAGGGACAACTGTCTGTTGGTAAATCAGGTTTCTGAGAAGCTATCTTCCAGAGAAAGGGATGCCGGAGCAGCTCGGGTTTCCTTCCAGGAGGCTATGATAGCCACGAACAACAGGGTTTCGGCAGGTACTCCCAGGTTCACCAGTTCAGAGCAAACCAGAGGAAACATTCTATTAAAGGAATGGGAGCATAACATCGTCGAAGGCAAGCAACAAGCCCAAAAGATAACCAATTCCTTAGAGGAGGTCTTTAATTCTATAGACGACGAGTTGCTGAGCATTGACAGCAGAGGCAACACGGAGACATTGATGCAAATGAATGTGGAACATATCTCACTTGATCTGAAGGAAAAGGAAGAAATAGATTCGGTCGATATCTCTCAGATGACTATGGTGGACATAGTCCAAGTTGATAAATGCATGATCAAACCCAGCGCGCAACTATGTGCCATCGACATCATTGATGGACAGATGGAAGACAGGCTACAACAGTTAGCCTGAGAATGTTACTTCTTTGAAGCCAACTGTCAAGAAGAACTGTCTCGGTTAATATCTCAATTGGTCGAAAGACGTGTCACATGTACCGAGCCTGCGCGACGACCAACGCCTGGCACCAAGTGAAGAAAGAGAAGGAGAAATGAAGCGATTTCTCTCCTCCCTGTCATAATCGAAATTTTGTGACTATTGAGATTCTTTCTTATTTGTAAAATTGTATAAATATACCACATAAAGAAATAAACAGGGCTGGACCTTTTTGTGTCGATTGTAACAGAGTTTTTTACATTTGAGAAGTTAATACAAGCAAATATGAAGATTCTCAATTTCGTCACGACTGTGTTACAAGTTTGTTTCCTTGTATCTCATATTTCATTTCATTTCATATTTCTTAACTGTTGTGCTTCGCTATACTTTAGTATGACCACTACTATAACGAATGAATTTTGGTTTTCTGTAATTGTTTACTGTTTTTCCTCTGTACCAGCTATCACCGAGTGTAAGACCAGTCTGCATTTTCAGAATTCTACATATATTCTCTGCTACACCGGTTACTTCCTTACATTTTCCTCCTCTGTTTATTCGTGAGATTCTTCCCTAGTAGGAGCCTTACACTATAGACAACTAAATGTTTTTCTCCCACCTCACACCTTTTATTAAAATATAATATAGTTATGTGAAAGAGCCTTTGATTTGCATCCCTATTTTATTCCTAAAACGGTAAAATCTCTTTTATACGACCAAATTGAGATAGCACTTAATCTCACTCTAAAGTTTTTCCATTTTTTTACTATTCCTCCATGACTGTCCCTGTACCAACACAGCCTAATATTGAACCGGGTCGAACTTGACCGTTCATGGGCAGCCATTGAACAAGATATAACTATCCAGGAACAGTTGGAAGCTAGACAACGCCAACATAGAAATATTCCCTAGTTTCCTTTGCCAAAGGTTGATGTTTCTCTCTTATCCATATTTTACCCACTTTTGGATGCCTTGACACTGTACTTTTAATCCTTAAGTACAGACTCAAGAACAACATCTTTCTAGTGCCGTTGCCGGGGACCAAAGTTATGAAATCTTTTTCCCTGGGAAAACAACATTTGTTTTTCGTTGAAAGTGTTACCCTTTGATAGTGAACAAAGAGTACAAACATTTTAAGGCTTTTAATCTTTCACTTGGTGACTCCACAAGAAATAAACTGGCATCCGGTCAAAGGAATACCAGACAAAACCCGGATGGTAAACAGATTACGCCCGTTACCAATCCCAAAAAAATTCTAAAGGCGAGAGGCTCTTTTAAGCCAACCGCTGCAGTTTACAAACTTAAAACCCCATCACTGAAGACTAAGAGTCCTTTCAAACCCTCAACATCACTCAGTCCTCTCTTTGATGCTAAATATTCAATTCCAAACTACTTCGAAGTTAGGAGTGAGATTCATCCAACAGTCCCCTTAGCACACAAAGGAAAGGGCCCTCTTGAAAGTTCGTCGGATTTTGACATACCATCTTTTCTTCAGTTGAATTTCCCGACTTCACCAAATTCTGAAGAGTGTGTTACACACTAGGTTCCCACACCTGTTGGTTCTCTAGATTTCATCTCTTGCAAATCCAAGGAACCAAGTCCTCGTGTTCCTTATCTTTCCTCATCGGATTTTACGCTTCGTGAAGAAAATAAAGATTCCTTTTTAATTTTCCAAAACCCCCTTTACAACTTTCCACAAACAACAATGGCAGCCGCTAGAGGAGGAGGGGGAGGGTTTATAGGAGGAGGTGGAGGGTTTATCGGAGGAGGAGGGGGAGGAGCCCCTCTAGGAGGAGCTGGAGGCCAAGGGCCTGCTCCCCCTCCCAGAGTGTTTGTGAAAGTTTCAGCTAGATACGCTCCATTAGTATTGCCCATCCCTCTACATGATCTTCCAGAAAATTACATAAAAAATTTATCGAAATTCACCGGGGAAGGGGATCTGACCGCGACCGAACATATTAATTTTTTTGACCAATTCGCAGATATCTTTGGTATCGAGCATGAGGACATATATTCGAGACTCGCCCAATCCTTTGAAGGTCAGGTCCAAACTTGGTTTCGGAGCCTACCCACAAATTCTATCTTGTCTTATGATGCTTTGGAAGATGCTTTCCTCAGACCATGGGGCGAGAGAAAAGACCATCTCTATTATTTAACCGAATTTGGGTCTTTGAGGAAAAAGAACTCAGAAACAATCATGGAATTCATTCAGAGATTCAACAAACTGTACAATAAAATCCCAGTCGAGGTTAAACCATCCCAACTCGCGGCCAAAGTGACTTTTGCCAGAGCTTTCAAGCTGGATTTTGCACTCCTTTTGCTAGAGAGAAGGGGAGACACCTTAAACTGAATGCAAGACGATGTGGTAGAAATAGAGTCTAATATGATGGCTTCGGGTAAGATTAAAGCTAGATTAGAGACTGGAAACCGAGAGACCAAACGCTTTAGAGAACAAGTAGGTCCTTCAGGGTCAAATAGATCCACAGATGATAGGGTGGACGATATGGCTAGAGTGACTAAAGAAATCTCAAATAAAATATCTAGAATGGAACTCGAACAGGCCAAAGCTGACTCTTACACCAAAAAGAATTTCAAGAGGAACCAAAACCCCCCAAACCAACAAAGACAAATAAAAAATGAAGATCAAAAAATACAAGCTCCCTTAAAGAATGAAAATTTTATAGGAGCGAACAATTTTCAAGACTTCAGAGATTCGGATAATGATGTCACGAACTTCAGTGATGACTGTGCTCAACCATATATAACTCGAGAAGACTATGAAAAAAATCTAAACATGCCACAACTGTCGAATGAGGGTGAAGAAGGTGATCACACTGATCTCTGGGAGTCTCAACCAGAAACTGAGATGATAATACCTGAGTTTCAACCAAAGTACAACCTAAGATCTAAGAGTAAGCCCACCTCAACTACTCAAACCAGGAAAATCCTTCAAAGAGGTCAAGCTTATGAACCTCCTTCGGAAGAGATCTTATTACCCAAAAACAAAACTAAAGTAGTAAGCACTCAAGAGTCCGAAGTGAAGAAAGTTGAAACCCAAACACAAGAAACCGAACCAGTAAATAAAGTTACATCTTCAACCAGGATCATGAGTGATAAAGTGGTCCAGAAAAATAAGTCGGAAAGGAAGGATTTGGGAGTTTCAACCAAAGAAACAAACAAGGTGAGTGGGGATTTCAGTTTTGAATATGAGATAAATAAACTTAAGATACCCATCCCTTTGGTAGAGTTAGCAAAAAACCCCGTTTATCGGAAGCAAATTACCAAAGCGATGGGCATCTCTGAGCTAGAAATCCAATCTGATTTTTTAAACCTGGAAGATGACAAACCCAACATCACCTTTGGTCCCCATTTTGAAGCGGCCAAAGACACCATAGCTCCCTTTTATATCACTCTGAATGTGTATGATCAACTGCTACACAATTACATGTTAGACTCCGAAGCCTCCCATAATGTTATGCCCAAGATTATTATGTAAAAGTTGGGTCTCTAGATCACTAGACCTTATGGAGATCTGTACTCTTTTGACTCAAGAAGGGTTAAGTGTATGGGGATGATTAAGGATCTGGTAGTTACCCTACCTCAAGTATCGATTAAGAGTATCCTGATGGATGTGGTTATCGCAGATATTCCCCCTAAGTATGGCTTGCTGTTATCTAGCTCATGGGGAGCCAAGTTGGGGGGTTCTCTTCAGTTGGACATGATGTATGCCACAATCCCAGTGTTCGGTAGTCATTTCACTCAGCTGTACAAAGAAACGAGATTAGCATATATAGTGAGTGACCCTCAAAACCCTAACAATTTCCCTATCTACATCATGGACCAAGATCTGGGAAATTGCATCTTGTCTTTTGATGATGGTCTGGATGGTTGTCCAGAGGAAATCGATATGGAGTGAGAGGATTCAAGTCACATGATAGAAGATCTGTGTAATACTGGTGTTTGGAAAATGTATTTTGACAGTGCTTTATCTTCTGAGGGAGCAGGTGCTAGAGTGCTTTTAGTGGCTCCCGAAGGTAAATTCATTGTTTCTTTCTCCTACCGACTGCAATGGGACATAGATTACACTAACAACATATGCGAATATGAAGAATTGAACTTAGGATTAGATGCTTCCAAGAAGCTAAGTATAAGTAACTTGGAGGTATATGGCAATGCCGAGTTACTAGTCAAACAAATAAACTGACAGTACCTAGCCAAGCATCCTAGATTAAGAACGTACAGAAATTGTGCTTGGGATCTCATGGAAAACTTTTTCTCATCTGTAAATGTCCATTTTATCCCTCGCACAGAAAATCTACATGTTGATGCATTGGCAAAGGAAGCTTCAACCTTCTCTCCTCCCATGACCTTCAAACTGAAGTATCACATTGAAATCAAATACAAACCCTCTATACCAGACAATATCCAACACTGGCAGGTCTTTGAAGATGACGAACAAATTAATAAATTTCTTGCAGCAGTGGGTGAGTTCTCTTAAACTCATGCAGACCAAGAAAATCAAAATGACCCAATGTGGATCATGCAAGAGGGGGAAGATCCTGAAACCTTTTGAGAAAAAATTGTGGATCATTGTATGCCGGTCCTTAAAAGCAACTAGATCCCGAAAGGCTTGATTATTTTAGAAAGACATTTTGATCAGAACGACGTACCTGTGAAATCCACTTTGCATCCCCAACCAGAAGAAGTGGAGGACTGCGATATAGGAACTGAAAAAGAATCCAGGGTGGTAAAAATATCCAAGTTCCTCCCTCCCGAAGTAAAAGATAAGTACAAAGACCTACTCAAACAGTACAAAGATGTTTTCGCCTGGTGTTATGATGAGCTAAGAACGTATGACACTTCCATAATTGATCACAAGATACCCTTGAAGCCTGGGGTCAAACCGTTTAGGCAAAAGCTTAGACAGATTAACCCCATTTTCTTACCTGTGATCAAAAAAGAAGTTGAGAAACTTTTAGACGTGAAAATAATCGTGCCTATGAGATACTTGGACTGGGTAGAAAACCTGGTCCCGGTCGAGAAAAAGAGCAGGGAAATCATACTGTGTGTGGATTTCTAAAACTTAAATAAGTCGTCTCTCAAGGACAATTATCCGCTGCCCAAAATGGACCATGTGCTAGAAAAAGTAGTTGGAGCAAACCGAATTTCTATGATAGATGGGTTCTCTGGTTATAATCAAATCGCCATGAACGAACAAGACAGGGAAAAAATTGCTTTCACCACACCATGGGGTACGTTCATGTATGACACAATGCCTTTTGGTTTGATTAATGCAAGGGCTACATTCCAACGTGCTATGGACATCACTTTCATAGGAGAAAGGGACAAGTTCGTATTCATTTACCTTGACGATTTGACAATTTTCTCTAAAATCGATGAAGAACACTTGATCCATCTTAAACAAACTTTCGAAAAATGCCGCAGGTTTGGTCTATCTTTGAACCCAAAGAAATCACATCTTGCTATGCGGGAAGGTAAGATTTTGGGCCATATCATATCTAGGGATGGAATTAGGATTGAACCTAAGAGGATTGAAGCAATAGATACTACAAATATTCCCAAAAATATAAAAGAGATTCAATCTTTCTTAGGTAGAATAAATTTTTTACGAAGGTTTATCGCCAATTTCGCTTAGATTGTCAAATTGATCATAGGGATGTTGAAGAAGGACAGTAGAGTAAATTGGACAACCGAGGCCAGAGCATCGTTTGCGCATATTAAGAAAGTCATAAGCGAGGCACCTGTGTTAGCAAGTCTAGACTATCTCAAGGATTTTCTTATTTTCTCATTTTCCTCTGAACATACTATCGCCGCGGTGCTCCTACAGAAAAATGAAGAAGGATTCGAACAACCGATCGTGTTTTTTAGCAAGAGCCTTAGAGACACAGAACCGAAGTATGACATAATAGAAAAACAGGTGTACACAATGGTAAAAGCATTAAAGGCATTCAGAACCTAGGTGCTACATTCAAAGATAATTGTGTACGTGCCTACCAGTTCTGTGAAAGATATATTGGTACAGCTAGACAGTTATGGAAAAAGAGGGCGATGGCTTGCTAAAATCCAAGAATTTGATCTGGAAGTTAAACCGACCAAACTGATAAAAGGTCAAGGACTGGCCAAACTCTTAGCTTAGTCAAATTTCAGAGCCCTTGATATCAATTACCTGCAGGAAGGTGACGCAGACACAAGCCTAAACGCGCTGGATGAGCTAGCAGACCCAAACAAGATCGAAGAGAAGTTCATATCGTCAGGCTGGTATAGATACATAGTGTCTTACTTGTTGAACCTGAAATGCCCAAACGAACTACCACCATCTAAATGTAGAACTTTAAAACTCCATGCAGTTAAATATTGTATCGCCGAAGGTCAGCTATATTGGAAGGATCCACTCGATTTCCTGTTAGTCTGTTTAGTCGAATCGGAAACTCAACGGGTTATAGATGAATTTCATAAGGGAGTCTGTGGGGGGAATCACCCATGGAGAGATACAGCCTACAAGATATTGAATGCTGGGTACAACTGGTCGAAACTCTTTTCGGACGTCAATGCCAAAGTGCATGCCTGCAACCCTTGTCAACTGTTCGCAGGTAAACAGAGGCTCTCGGCCTTGCCTCTAGTTCCAGTCAAAGATGAAGCCCCATTTTAGCAATGGGGTCTAGACTTCATAGGTGAGATTAATCCCCATTCCAGTGCTCAACATAAGTGGATCTTAATAGCTATAGATTATTTTACTAAGTGGGTGGAAGCCATTCCAACCAAAAGGGCAATAGACTCGGTGGTAATCGATTTCTTGGAAGAAAATATTTTGTCAAGATTCGGTTGTCCCTGAAAGAGAGTTATCGAAAATGCCCAGGCCTTTAAATCTATGGCTATGATCATCTTCTGTCAGAGGTATAGCATCATTCTTGGCCATTCCACAGCATATTACCCCCAGGGGAATGGATTGGCCGAATCATCTAACAAGATCCTGATGAATATAATCAAGAAAGTATTGGATGAAAATAAAATATCTTGGCATGTGCGCTTAAAATACGCATTATAGGAAAACCACATCAGCACTAAAAGGTCTATCGGCATTTTTCCATTTCAAATGGTCTATGGGACAAATGTTTTTCTAACTATAAATCTAGCGCTACCAGTGATGAAGTTATGGCAGGATCAAAACGAAGAACCCAATCATGTAACCAGGAGGATTAATCAACTGATTGAGGTTCAAAAACATAGATTTGAAGTTGATGAAAAGATGTAGAAGTACCAAGATGATATGAAAGCATTGTTCGACCGCAAGGCAAAGGACAGGGAATTCCTTCCAAGAGATTTAGTGCTAAGATGGGATGCAAGAAAGGAGGAAGCAGTGAAGCATAGTAAATTTGACCACCTCTAGTATGGACCATTCAGGGTCTCGGCTCCAGAAGGAAAAAATTCTTTTTTACTGGAAAATATAGACGAAGAATTCCTCCATGCCCCTGTCAATGGGCGGTATCTAAAGCATTATATGACGTAACAGTCGCCAGATTCCAAAAAAAAAAATAAAAAAATTGATATATATATTTTGTGTACATATATGTATTTTCATTTAAATATTTCTTTTGATTCTCTTTTTTCGTTCATGAACTTTCGACACATTTCGAATAAGATTCGTATTTTCTTTTACAGGATTCCAGCTGCATACAAAACAAGTAGGAAAATTAATTTGACAGTCGGTGTCGGAAATAAATCGGCATAAACAGGTGATACCTAGAGTAATTTCATATTGTGCAAAGAAAGTAAAACGAAAAGGTAAAGAGGAGATTTCTCAAAAGATGTGTTATATAGGAATGTTAAAGAAAATTGAGTTAACGCCATTCAAACTGCAATATCAGTTGAACTGACAGATAACAAAATTGTTTCTTGGTTTGATAATCTTTGGAAAAATTAAAACAGTTTAAACGATTCACTCAAGATAAAAATAGTCAGTCAAAGTAAATTATCCCCGAAAGTATCTACAAGAGTCAGTCTTTAATTTCTTGACCTCTGTATTTTCAGTCAGTAAGTCTCTACCTGACATCCTTTCTATCTTTGGGTTTAACTTTTAACTAGTCACCATCTTTCCGTTTCATCTACGAAGGGATAAAAGTTTTTCATTTCAACCTCGTGAGTTTCAAAACAGATTGTGGAAAGAAAGCAGGTCTTCACAACTACTTGATCCCCTGCTAAGCGAAGAAATGTTTAGAGTGATCCTAACTTTCCTAGGTTTTTCAACGACATTGGAGGATTGAAGCTTTCTCAAATAAAATGCCCTTAAAAGGTTATTCTTCTTTTCTCCCTAAGAACGAAGATGTTGTGAAGGTCGAGGGAAGGTTGGTACCGAGTAATCAAAGTAAGTTGACAGACCTATAATGCAAAATATTCCACAGATATCAGCCCTGATACAAACTAATTGCCTCCATCTCCGTGCTCTAAAAAGTAAATTATAAGACAGGTGGTGAAAGGAAATCCAGAAATGATTGCCCCCACCTAGTCTAAGAGATGATGAAAGGAAATTCAGAAATGATTGCTCTCATCTCAGCATTTAAATGCATAAAAATATTCCGAAGTGGTGAAAGGAAATTTAGTAAAAAGGGGCCAGATAACTTCACGGGGGTACTGAACAGGTTCGCTGGTAGTGAAGCAATGTCTGAGATATCTGTAAGGTTGTTATACATGAATATCACTCTACTCTGGCAACCAATGCTTTCTAAAACCTGATCCACATCCCAAATTCAGACGGGACTCCCCAATTAAATATAATGTTATTCTTTTGATGCAAGACGAGAGCCGCAAGATCTATTGGGTCTCCTAGGACTGTTTCGATTTTCTTGAAACATACCTGAATTTAGTAGCGGGAAAGAGAAAATTGTGAAAGGGACTACAACTGTGTTTAAAAAGAGTATCTAATTTTGAAAAAGATTTTCAAGGTAAAGAACGAAGTCTTTTTCCCCCTTCGATATACTATTCTCGAGAACCTTTCCACCTAATTGAGCTTTTGACTCCATTTACCCAATATTGGCATGTGGTCTACTGTTCTTCCCACCTCACAGGAAGGCGGGATCCCTAGTTGGAGCCTATGTTGGAGCCGCCCTTGTTTTTCTAGCCTGTCACAATTTTCATTTTTAATGCTTTAAATCTAAAAAATGGTTTTCTTTTTCCCTTTGAGATATCAAGATCTCTGAAGCTTTATCACGTGAGCAGCGATGATTATTCTACTCTCGAAACAAGTCCTACCTTTCGTAGAAATGTTTCCTCTTTTTTTTCTACTTCGGGATCTCATAGGTCAGATACTATAACTCATGTAATTCTCACGTCCCGAGTCACGAAACAGTGAAATCATTTAACTTTCACTCAATACCGTGACGAGGGTAAAGTTTTCCCTAACTCATGATTAAACGTTGTCGGGGTTTCGCGCCTCGGCGTTCGCCAAACCCAAAAATTTATTGTCATAGCCTCGATAGCTGAGAACACGAGGTCCTTATTTGATTGACTCGTGTCAAGGTTAAGGGTAAAATATAAACCGTGGTAAAAGATTCTCTCGACATTTCGCCACTCAGTACTATCTTTTTCGAAAGTTACAACGTCTAAACCCCAACTCACGAAATCACGATGCAATTATAACATGATTAATTAATCCCTTAATCTAAGATTATCTTCCCTTTAATTAAGTCATGTTATCGCGATCTCGCGGTTTCGCAGCTCGGCATGTAAATCTCCAAGAAACTTTTCTTCGAATCTCTGAGTCGCGATATGGTGAAAGTAATAATTATAAAATTATTCGAGCCTCAAATCACGATTACCTTTTATTAACCAAAGTCGATCTTCACAATCTCGGGTGTTAGAGACTCAAAATGTTAAAGAAAAATCCCCGATATAACGAGTACCGAGATATTGATTAACATTAGCGAGATTGGATTAATTAAGCTAAATCAAGACATATCCTGCGTTTCGATGCTTGCACGATTCACGAGGAATCCTTTTCTCCCATACGCCAACTGACGTTTAAACAGCCAAAATTTATGACATTAATGAGGAAATAGGATAAATCTATGAATATAGATCGGATTTTTATGGAAAAAATTTATTTCTAAATATGATTTGACAGACTTATTCTGAAAGGTACCGAGTTTTCAAATATATGTAAGAGTTGTGGTTCATTATAACAAATACATTTCATATTACGCAGAGCACACTATATCTGAGTAAACTGACTTCTGTATGTATACGCAGTTCTATCGCAGAAGAGCTAAAACGCAAGCTTTAGCCATGGCTCCGCGAAAAGCATCAAAAGTGAATGTTGAGGTTTCGGGACAAGGCTCAGACAATGTCTCTGATACTTCACCTCAAAGTATCAACTCGGTCCCGAACTGGTCATATGTTTCAGATATTCTGCAAGCAGAATTGGTGGATTATTCCGACGACTTCGATGACAACAAAAGAGATGATTTAACCACCAAATACAAAATAGTCATCCAATCAGGAATGCATAGAGTAGCAGCCAGACCGCAGTTGCTTCCATATTATGATATGGTCCGATGGGCATTGGACCATGTGGACATACCGACTAGGACTATCATGAACAAGAAAAAAGTCACCATCGGGACTTTCAGGCTGGAGCATCTGCAAACCATGTATAAGCTACCCATGACGTCCGACCACACATATGGCCCTGAGTTCTTGGAATAATTCAAGGAGAAGGAATGTGAACATTATGATAAAACCATGTCCAGTTTGATAAAGGATTGGGTTTCAAACACAACGAAGTTCAG
The DNA here is from genome assembly GCA_000966675.3 of Picea glauca. NCBI lineage: Eukaryota > Viridiplantae > Streptophyta > Pinopsida > Pinales > Pinaceae > Picea > Picea glauca. Next base: position 87,680 of record JZKD02S1674878.1, read on the forward strand.
AGATGATGCCCACGGCATATATTCAATCACTTCGTTAGAACCATAGTACAAATATGTGACCATGATGACATGTCGTTTATATGGGAAAGAGGAAACATCGCATTTTTTCCTTGCATGGGTGCCTCTAATGTTTTGGGTTGCTGAAGGCAGTTCCTTTAACTGGGCAAAGATGCTTTCAGATAGCTTGACTAATCGGGTCACAGAGTACCAAGAGCAGAATGAGAATGGGAAAGCATCGTCATTCTTCTTGTCCAGGTACAATATGGATGCGATTTGTTCTATGAAACAATTTCCATTAATGAGCTGGAGTTGGACTCCAGCCAAAGACGAACCCATACATGTATATCACACAAAATTATGGGAAAACAAGGCGGAAAATTTTGCTTATGAAATTTTTAACTGTGTGATGGTGCCCCTGCATGTCGCCATTTTTGGTCACCCGCCACCCTGGATTTCATACAGCATAGTTATGAATCTGAGCAGCATAGTAGACTGGTATGTGGAGGCAGAATTCTCATACCTTAGATTTTTTGGGGCTTCTGTTCCCCCGCATGCGCTGCCATTGTTCATTCCTGACAAGCTGGCTTGTCACGAGGTTGCTCGACAAACGGTAATTGGCAGTGTAAACAAAGAACTTAAAAGGTACTCGAAGAAGGTATGGTCATCCTTTCCTATTCATTTGAATTCTTATTCTTTATTATATTTCGAGCATGCCAAAGCTGAGGCGACAGCCCTGGAAGACCTAAATTTGGTCTCCATCGAATACAAGAAGCACGATCCGCAGAGGGTCATGAGCAACCATTTGGCAAATTGTGGGCTCAAGAGATTCGAGCATGAGAATTCACCCTAGGATAAAAATTTCCGAGGAGAAAGGTCCTATGAGGAGATTCTAGCCCAGATACAATCCTTGGCACCCGAGGAAAGAGTCGATGTCCTGAAGTTCCAGGAACATCGACGTAGCTGTCTTCCCGCTGTGTTACGAGGCGAGGGTCCAGGTATTTCAGAGACGAAATAGAAGGATGCTGAAGGTTCTAAGGATGTGACTCCCGACCAAGGAAAACACCAGGACGAGGGGGAACAAATGAAGAATCCAGAAGCAGAGGAAAATACTCTAGACCCGCCAAAGAAACAAAATCCGGAGACAGAGATAAAGACTCTAGAAAAGCCGAAGAAGCAGAGTCTGGTCGATACTCTAGGAAAATCGACGAAGCAGAACGGAGAACCCATAACATCAGTTACCCCCTTGCAGTCGACGTAGGGAAATATCGATGCTGGATGGATATTCAATGAAGAGTTGAGGCCCATAAGAGTAGAAGAACTCCCTCCGAATGAGTTTTTCTTCCTCCGAATGAGTTTTTCTTCGATAAAAAGAGAAAGGCAATAGTGAAAAGGGAATTCTATCAAGAAGGAGAGTCTACTGCCAAGAAATATAAAGTCATAACTGATGGAAAAGACAAGAAAAATGAGCAATTCACCACTGAGATAGCAGGGACACTAGGAGCATATGCCTCGCCAAATCAATTTTCAGTCAGGCTCCTAAAAAACCAACTTAAAAGAAAGAATCACCTCATTAGGACCCTTGAAGCCAGATTGGCCACAACAACAGAGACTACTAAAGATTAGGCGAGCATAGGAATGGAGTAGGCCAGGTTGGCTAATAAGAATGAGATAGAGATGCTCAAAACTAAGCTCGAGCAAGCACAACTGGTGGTCCAGGATGGTCAGATGCAAGCGAGCCAGCAGAGGGATTTGATCAAACAGTTGCAGGCTAGGGTGGAGATTGACGAGAACAGAATGATAGACATCAGGATGTTCAAATCCCAGGTGATTGAGATTTGGAGCAGAGTCTCTGCAACGCAGCAAAATTTGTTCGCCAAGGTAGAAGCAATCAGGGACAACTGTCTATTGGTAAATCAAGTTTCTGAGAACCTATCTGCCAGATAAAGGGATGTCAGAGCGGCTCAGGTCGCTTTTCAGGAGGCTGTGATAGCCATGAACAACAGGGTTTCGGCAGGTACTCCCAGGTTCACCATTTCAGAGCAAACCAGAGGAAACATTCTATTAAAGGAATGGGAGCATAACATCTCTGAAGGCAAGCAACAAGCCCAAAAGATAACTAATTCCTTAGAGGAGATCTTTAATTCTATAGACGGTGAGCTGCTGGGCATTGACAGCGGAGGCAACGCGGAGACGTTGATGAAAATGAATGTGGAACAGATCTCACTTGATTTGAAGGAAAAGGAAGAAAGAGATTCGACCGATATCTCTCAAATGACTATGGTGGACATAGTCCAAGTTGATAAATGCATGATCAAACCTAGCGCGCAACTATGTTCCATCGACATCATCGATGGACAGATGGAAGACAGGCTGCAACAGTTAGCCCGAGAATGTTACTTCTTTGAAGCTAGCTGTCAAGCAGAACTATCTCAGTTAATATCTCAGTTGGTCGAAAGATGTGTCGCATGTACTAAGCCTGCACGATGACCAACGCCTGGCACCAAGTGAAGACAGAGAAGGAGAAATGAAGTGATTGCTCTCCTCCCTGTCATAACAAAAATTTTGTGACTATTGAGATTTTGTCTAATTTGTAAAATTGTATAAATATACCATAGAAAGAAATAAACAGAGCTGGACCTTTTTGTGTCGATTGTAACAGAGTTTTTTACATTTGAGAAGTTAATATAAGCAAATCTGAATATTCTCAATTCCGTCACGACTGTGTTACAAGTTTGTTTCCTTGTGTCTCATATTTCATTTCATTTCATATTTCTTAACTGATGTGCTTCGTTATACTTTAGTACAACAACTACTATAACGAATGAATTTTTGTTTTCTGTAATTGTTTACTGTTTTTCCTTTGTACCAGCTATCACCGGGTGTAAGACCAGTCTGCATTTTCATAATTCTACATATATTCTCTGCTACACCGGTTACTTCCTTACATTTTCCTCTTTTGTTTATTCATGAGATTCTTCCCTGGTAGGAGCCTTACACTGTAGATAGCTAAATGTTTTTCTCCCACCTCACACCTTTTATTAAAATATAATACATTTATGGGAAAGAGCCTTTGGTTTGCATCCCTATTTTATTCCTAAAACCATAAAATCTCTTTTATACAACCAAATTGAGACAACACTTAATCTCACTCTAAAGTTTTTCCCTTTTTTTACTATTCCTCCATGACTGTCATTTTACCAACACAGCCTAATATCGAACTTGGACTATCGGACCAAATGCACATTGCTTTAAACCTTTTCGACACAATTCTTAAAACTGCTACTAACCGGGTCGAACTTGAATGTTCATGGGTAGCCATTGAACAAGATATAACTATCCAGGAACAGTTGGAAGCTAGACAACGCCAACGTAGAAATCTTCCCTAGCTTCCTTTGCCGAAGGTTGACGTTTCTCTCTTCTTCATCTTTTACCCACTTTTGGATGCCTTGACACTGTACTTTTAAGCCTTAGGTACAGACTCGGGAACAACACCTCACAGTTCCATATATGTATTTCACAGACTATTTCCCAACAACATAAACTTATCTATAACAATGTATTAACTCCTTTATTAGCATAACCATTATCTGTTTAAAGAAAGTAGAGAGATGCATACATTCATCATTTTACACAGATATTACCGTGGTTCACCCCCTCCTGGGCTACATCCACAAAGATTTGGCTCTTGGATCTTTTATTATGGTAGTTCTGCATTTCCGGCATCATGCGCTTACAATTCCCCTCTTATGGGTAAGATCTATATGAAGCGAACTAGATCGCACTAGGCTCTACAGCCTACGAACTAATCCTGATATCTACCCTATCTCCTCCTTTTTGGCTCAAAAACTTACAAATATGGTACATAACAGTCAATATCACATACCAAATCTTCTCATGCGTAACTACAGTAAAAGATGGGATACCAATACTAACACCCCAAGATAATACATAGCTTTTCAACACAAAACGGTCGAACCTTTTTCATGATACCTATGCATATATATTTATACATTTCGGGCTATTCAACCTTCTTACCCAAAAATTAACAAAACCCTAACCCTACCGATGTTAGGTCTTCTTCCGATGCACGCGTTTTGTTCTTCCTCCAACTATCGCTTTCCTTGTGCACACTTTCTTGCATGCGTGCATGTTGTTCTTTCTCCAGCTATTACTTTCGTTTCTGCATGCTTTCTTTCCAATGATCGACCTTATTTCCACTTCGTCCTTGTACCAACAGGCTCCCAACACTGACATGTGACTCATCTTGTGTCACCTAACCTTTATGAGATTCCTCGATCTCTTGGGTGATTGTATGGAACTTTTCCCTCAACTCTACTGCTTTTGTCAATGCCTGCGCAGCCTTCTCCTTAATGGTATCCACTACCTGAACTGCCACTTTGTTTCTCAATAATCCTGCACATTCTGCTTGTGTATGTGCCATTTTATTTCTAGCTCCTTCTGCCTGTGCGAGCACTTCTTCTATCCGTTCCTGCAGTGGCTCCATCATATCCTGCCACTCTTGTTTCTGTGTTTGTGCAGTGATAAGTTGTGCCTGCATATTTTTTATCTCCTACATCCCTTTGACTCGTTCTAGGATTGATATGGTCTTCTATCTATGCTTGAGTTCTTGGATCGCTGCATTGATCCTTTCCTCCTCCTTGTACTAGTGTTGGACCTATGGATCCTCCTCCAACATTGTCAAAAGTTTCCTTGTTTTATCGCACAATTCCACTGCTGTGATAACCTGCTACACTATCTCCTGCAATTACATTGTTTCTTCCTGCTTCCTTTTCTCCTTTACTACCGGTGGAGTTGTTGGTGTGAGATGTTCTCAGAGACCTTCGATCTCTTTCTGATATCAATCAATTGCTTGCACAATCTGGTCGATATTTTCTGTGGCTGGAAGTTTGTTTACTTGCGCAATGCTTGTAAGTTTCTCAAAAATTTATCCCACCCTTTGTTCTAGTTCTCTTCTACGTTGTTTCTCCTCCCGAGTTTCAGATTTTGCCTATTCGCAAACTATTTCCAACGCTTCCTACTTCTTCATTTCTTATTGTAGCTCAACGAAGTTTTTATGTGCTCGAGACTGCATCTCGTGGTTAATACTAACCTACAATTTGTATAGTGCCCTTGATGGCGTCCATGTCAAAACCAATTCGATGTGGTCCAAATCCTTCAATGGGTTCTATCCCACGATTTCGTCCATTCTCAGCATGTTAGGTTTTATGTAGACTGTTGCGTGTGCGTGTGGCATTGGAAGGACTAGGTCTCATTATTCCACCTCCATTATTTCATTGGTCTGTGTTGTCAATGACTCTATGCCTCGGCTGCTACTTTCGCTCTGGGCCTCCCCAAGTGTCTTGAGGAGCTTTCCCATTTCTACCAGCTCTTTTTTAATTTTATCCCTGTGATGTGCTATGCGATCGAAGTCTTTCACTAGACAATCATAGATCATTCGGGTGATCATTTCTCCATATTCCTCAGTGATCATATAGTCTAGTGATGATCATTGCACATTTGATTTCTTGCGTGTGCCTGCTGCTTGTACAGTTGGTCTCTTAGTTCCCCCGAGTACCTGTGTGATAGGGTTTGGGGCGGTCTCCTATGCTCCCTTAGCTTGTTTTAGTTGTTCGTTGATCTCTTTCTGCCCCTTATGGGTTCCTATCTTCTTTGACCCTTCATCTTCTTGAGTCAGCTTGTTTTGGCCTGTCTTAGGTTTCTTGGGCACTAGGGCTTCTAGAGGTTGTGTTTCCGCCTACGCTACCTCTCCTTCTGTTGTTCTTTCTGGTACTTCCTGGTTAATGGTTGGGATCCTCCATTTGTCAGGACATTCGCTGATGACCATGTTTATATCACCTTATTTTATGTAGTAGTACATCGACAACCATTGTCTATCTGGATCCTTCCTTGGTTGTATCCACATTGTCTGTCGTGAGGCCCTGAAAGTGGCAATGTCCGCATATCGCATGAAAGCCTCTGGTGTTATCCTCCATGATTGGTTGGTGGCTTCTTGTATGTACCATAGGTATGCTTCAAATATGGTTCCATTATCCCTCTTATGCCTGTCCTGTGGCCCATATTTCAGTAATAGGTATCTCGCTCCCACTAGTTGCGGTCTAGTACAAGAAACTACATACTCTGGTTCTTGCCATCCCATGAAATCTATTAGGGTGATCAGTCATGAGTAATGGAATTTTGTACCTAGCTCCTGTGCATCCTTTCAGTCTACTTGAAAGAAGTTCAAGAGATATGGCACCCAGCTCATAAAGGTGCCTTCTGTGCACTAAGCTGCAACTGCGATGACTCTTTTGGTACTTCGTCTTTGCGGAATTTTATTATTAATTTACAGGCTAAGATTTTTTCTCCCAATTGCGTGGCTTCATTGTTGATCCATTTGATTTTGATGCCTCTTGTTCCCCTGGCAGTGCCCTATTTATTCTTCATTTATTCTGCTAATGCTTTCTCCTTGGATTTATCATCCAGAATCAGTGCGGGATCCATCCCCTGGGTGGGTAGTCCTGTTATTTGCACGATAAACTCAATAGTTATGGGGACAGATATGTCCAACCATATATCTCCTCTGTGCATGACTGCTAACATATATTTGATGTATGTTGTCACGTATTGGCCTCTGCCAAAGTGTGGTAGCTTCAACAGACCTAAGATTCCTGTTTTATCCAACCCAACTGCCCACTGGTGTGGTTGGATGATTGTTTCACCCAGTTGGTTTATGATTATGGTCTACATAAAAAATTGTGGAACAAGTTATGGGTACTTGGTTTCATCTAATACGCCATGGTCAGAATACTTGAGCTTCCCGACGTGACCCAGTGGCTGTGGTTCTACCTGTACTCCAGCTGGTATGCGTGGTAGCACAATTTCTGCTGTGGGTTTCTTGCGATGCGAGCTTGGTATTTGAACTTTGTCTTCCTATTGTGGTGGATGGTTAGAATTTCCAACAACTCCCGGTTGCTCCCCTATAAGCCATTCTAGCCAACCCGAGGTAGTACTAGCAGCCTCCTCTATTGGTTGACCTACGATGGGTATCTGTGACTCATCTGGTTGCACTAATTTTCCAAAATTCTATGTCGTTTTGTTAACTTCCATGACTACTTCTGTGATTTCTAGTTGCACTTCCCGTTGGGTTTGAGCTTTCTCGTTCTGAGGCTCCTGCGCCGCTACTGGCATAACCTCTTCCATGGAATCTTCTTGTGGTTGTTGAATCTCTTCCAGTATCAGTGTAGAGTTCACCAGAATTATCTATGGGGATGGGATCTCGTCGATATCGACGATCTCCAACTGCTACTGCTCGTTTTCTTCCAGTGGTCCTCATGACCTAGTTTGAAACTTGGTTGGTCTGGTTGTCTGGCCTGGTTCTATGGGCTTCGGTGGTGCCATAGTGGTGGCTATCGAACGTTTGTTGAGTTTGAATGAATTTGGTGAGCTCTATGGCTTGGCCCTTCTCGTTCTGGCTATTGTGGTTTTTTCTCTATTCTCCTTTCATGAATAGACTAGTTTCTTCCGTGCTCGCATGTTGTATGGGCTTGTCATGAAGCTTGTCGAGGACGCTTCTTTCATGATGTGATTAATGCACCATAACTATGGGTTCAATGCATCTCTGGCAATTTTGTACTTTCCATTACGCTTACTTTTTCATTTCCAGTTAGTGTGTTTAATGTGATGTTCCATCAATCCTTACCGTGCTTTAATTTTGTCTCGTGTTGTCCCATCAGCCTGCTTTCACCTACTTTCCGCGGTGGGTGGTCGACTGTCCTTGTACAGCTTTAGTCGGCTCCCATGTATCATTCCTCTGAGGTCTGTGCCTGATAAATCTCTTAATTGTATATCTCTTTCATTTATTACATATTTTACCTTGTATGGTCCTAACCAATGCATTCTCATCTTTCCTGGGTGCCGAAATGAGTTTCTTTCGTATAGAAATACTAGGTAACCTTCCGTGAACATATTCTTCTTGATGTGTCGATCGTGCCAAGATTTGTCTCTGTATTTTTGCACTTGTTGATGGAATCCTGCCAGGATTCGGTCTTCCTCCATTGACAGTAGCTGATTCAGTCTTTCCTGTATTGCACCTTGTTCTATCATTTGTGTGATAGCTGCTACCCGTAAACTAGGTATTAAAATCTCTAATGGCACTATTGCTTCTTGGCCATAGACTAGTTTGAATGGTGTGTTCCCTGTCAATGTTTTACATGTAGTCCTATATGCCTATATTACTGCTGGTACTTTGAGGTCCCAGTCATCTATGTTGATGTTACAGATCTTTTTTAGTGTGTTTTTGATAATTTTGTTGAAGGCTTCTACTGTGTTGTTTGCTTGTGGATGATATGGTGTGCACTTTTGATGATGAACTTCAAACTCTTTGAGCATCGCGCGGATGGTGTTGTTTATGAAGTGCATGCCTTGGTCACTCATCAAAACTCTTGGGCACCCAAATCTGGTGATTACTTGTTCAAATAAGAAATGTACAATTGTCTTTGTGCTGCAATCTTTTACTGGTGTGGCTTCCGCCCATCTTGTTAGGTATTCCATCACGGTGATGATGTATCTTTCCCTTGTCCTTTTGGCTGGTGGGTTAATTGGTACCACAAAGTCTATTTCCCATTTTTCAAATGGTTGTAATGTTACTTGTGTTCGTAGTGGCATCCCGTCCCTTCTATTGGGTTTGCCTACCCTTTGACAGACATCACATTGTTGACAATATTCTTTCGAGTCTCTGTGGATCATTGGCCACCATAATCCTATGCGTAGTACCTTCTGTGTGGTAGCTTTTCCTGCATAATGCCCTCCTTCTATTCCCTCATAGGCTTCTGCTAAAACTCTTAGTCGTTCATGTTCTAATACGTACCTTTGTAATATGTTATCGGCTCCCATCTTGTATAGATGTCCGATGATCAATTGATAGTTGGTTGCGCAAACTACCAAGTTCTTCTTTTGTGCGGTGGTATATTCTTGCGGCGCGATACCTGTGCTCAAGTACTAGATGATATTTGCAAAGTAGTCATCACCAATCTGTACTAAGAATAAATGTGCATCCGAAAAGTTGTCTTCTAAGTTCATGGGTTCTTCTCCATTCGTGACCCTTGACAGGTGGTCAGGTCCTGCATTCAGTTTTCTTGGTTTGACTATTACTTCGAAGTCAAATTCTTGAAATAACAATAGCCATCGACAGATTCTCCCCCCCCGACACTCGCTTGTTGACTAGGTATTTTAGGGCTGAGTGCTCTGTAAACAAATTAAAATGTTTTCCCAATAGGTAATGTCTGAATTTCTACAGTGCATAAACCATGGCTAGGCTTTCTCTTTCTGTCGTGTTATAATTTTGTTCTGAGTCTAATAATTTTCTTCTTGCGAATGCTATCGGGTGATCCAGGTCTCTCATTCCAGGTTGTGCTAAGATATCTCCAAGCGCTATCACTGATGCATCTACATGCACATGGAATGTATTTTCCCAGTATGGAAATACTAGTACTGGTGTAGTAACCATCTTTTCCTTTAGAGTATCCAAACCATGTTGACACTCGTCGTTCCATTGGTATTTAGTATCCTTCCTTAAACAAATTTTCCATTGGTTTTGTGATCTGCACATATCTTCCGATGAATTTTTGGTAGTATAATGTGTGTCCTAATGTTGCTCTTAGCTGGCAGACTATTTTTGGTGTTGGTAAGTTCATAATGACTGTGATATTTGATGGATCCACTAGTAAGCCTTGTTTGCATACTATATGGCCTAGTAATATTCCAAATGGTGTTCCAAATATGCATTTCTTGATATTCAGTGATATCTAGAACTGTCTGCATCATTCCAACATGAGTCGTAGCACTTCCACATGGTGTTTCAATAGACAATAAGCTGTCCAATCATCCAGGTATACTTCGAGAAACTAATGGATGAATTCCTTAAATGTTGTGATGACCACTCTGGAAAATATGTCGGGTGCATTCTTCAGTCCAAACAACATGACTATGTGTTGATAAGATCCCCATTATGTCATGAACATGGTCTTGTGTCTATCCTCCTGTTCTATTTTAATCTGATCGTAGCCTGAGAATCGATCGATGAATGAGTATGATTCGTGTCCCCCCACATTCTCTAACACTTCATCCGTGAATGGTGTAGGGAATGAGTCATGTAGGCATGCATCATTCAACTTCCTCAAGTCGATGCAGATCCTAATACCTCTTCCTTGTTTCTTGTTATGTACTACCATCAGGGTTATCCATTTTGATTCCTTGACTGGTTCGATTATGCCAGCTTCGAGCATCCGGTCGATCTCCTCTTTAACTTTCTATTTTTATATGAGGTTTAGTCTATATGGTCACTATCTAATCGGTCTCGCTTCAGGTCTGAGTGGTATCTTCATCTCTCCAATTTCTCCTACTATACCCTTCATTTTCGTGAATGTAGTAGGAAACAAGTCGTTGTATTTGCACAACAACTCTGTGATGCTTTCTATTTTTGGCTCATCCCAGTAGTCTCCAATGCTGGCCATTTTGGGATGTTTCGTTGTTTTTATGTTAACTTTATTTACCTTAATTGGTGTGGAAATCACTTCATATTATATGGGTGGTCCCTCCACATCTCTTTTTCTTTCTACTTCTTCAATCTGAATTGACGTAGATCCTAATCCCTCTTCCTTGTTTCTTGTCATGTACTACCATCGGGCTTATCCATTCTGATTCCTCGACTTGTTCGATTATGCCAAATTCGAGCATCCAGTCGATCTCCTCTTTAAGTTTCTATTTATATATGGGGTTCAGTCTATGTGGTCACTGTCTAATCGATCTCACTTTAGGTATGAGTGGTATCTTCATCTCTCCCATTTCTCCTGCTATATTGTTCATATTCATGAATGTAGTAGGAAACAAGTCGTTATATTTGCGCAACAACTCTGTAATGATTTTTATTGTTGGCTCATCCTAGTAGTCTCCAATGCTGGCCATTTTGGGATGTTTCGCTGTTCCGATGTTAAATTTATTTACCTTGATTGGCGTGAAAATCACTTTGGATTCTATGGGTGGTCCCTCCACATCTCTTTCGCCTTCTACTTCTTCAATATGAATATCGCGCGGGTCATCTTCGTCTGGTGCTTCCTCTTGTACATGGTAACATGACAATAGTTCCTTGACTGTATGCTTATTTTGTTGTTGTTCTTCTGTGATGGTCTCTGTTTCTGGTTGTTTGATGAATATTACTCCTCTTATCCATTTTAAGGGTTGCATCTATGTTGGGTTTCTCATGCTTGAATGAGAAAGTGGCTGCAAAATTTTGTTGCAATATTCGCCATGTTGTAGTTCCTTTGCACAATTCTTGGTCTGTGTACCAGTTCATTGGTATGCCCTCTAAAGTATGTATGAAGTGATGAGGCCATTCCTCAGGTGGTATCATTTTTCATAGCATCTTGCATGCCTCCAAGTGCTCCTATGGTGCTCTGTGTCCATCGTAGTTCTGATGTTTGTTTTTTTCCTATTTTGCGCCAAACCTTATGCGTAGTAAACACTTACATTGATACCAGTCTATGATAGTCTCCTTGTGTGCACCCCACCATATTGCAGGTGTGGCCTTCAGTGCTAAATCCAATGCTAGTAGTCTTTGGTTCTCTAATAATGTGTCTTCATATTGTGTCAATAATGTTTCCAAATCATTTAGTCCATGGAAACTAGGTGGTTCTCTGATTTCTATGCCTATCCACTGTACTGCATGGTCTATTCTTGCACATATTCTCGTGGATACTTCATGTAGTCTCTCCTGCCAGTTTTCTAACCTGATGTCTTATTTTGTTGCACATGAATTAATGCTCCGCCAACTAAGTACCCCATACGTAGTTGGGTTTACGTAATCCTCCTCATGCACAGTTGTCCTGTACAACTAGTTGATCTCCTCTAAGTCCAGGCAAGTGGGTTCTATGAACCTCTCCCCTTCTGATGGGTCTATTGGTGCTATGATCCTGTAATATCCATATTCAAATGTCATTTTTCTTGTTTTTAAGTTAATTATGACCTGATTATCAAACGCCCAATCCAGACCAATTAGTGTCGGGTAAGGTGTTGTGCCATCTACTATTTCGATGACTTCAAAGTCTACTTTAGTGCACACTCCATCAAGTTCTATTGTTACTCCTTTTAGTCTACCTATTGATAGGACTCTATATTGGTTGTCTAGTTTTAATTGGACATATGAGTATCCCAATGTGGGCTCTTCCATGCATTGCTAGGTCTTCTTGGGTAGCACATTCACTTCGGATACTAGGTCTAGTATAATTTCTCTCATATTGAAATCCCCAATGTTGGAATTTAGTCTAAATTCTCGACTTGTTCTTCTTCGGGTGTGTAGGTGATTGACGATTTTTGGTTCCAGGTTTTCTTCCGTCTCACTGCTAAATTTCTCTAGTATGTTTTGCAATATTTTCAGAGATTAAGGATCACTTAATATTTTTACGCATGATTGCAAAAAACCTTTGATTTTACTTACCTGTTCCTTGGGTTGCATTCCATTGGCATGATCCAGTGATGGTGGCATCTCATATTCTAAGACTTATTTAACTGGTTGCGTAGCGAAAGTTGACACTGTGTCCTCCTTCTAAAATTCTTGTTTGGCTTCCCTAAAAGTATCCTTTTCTTTAGGCACGTCGAACTGCTTCTTGGGGTTAGTGTTATTCTTTATCCATTGGTTTTGTGCTGGTTCCTGTCGAACTACGTAAGTTCCTATTTTCGTTCCTCCACGAGTGACTATGTTGATGTTCCATCTATCGTCCCTTGCTTCGATGGAAATCCACTAAACATTCTTCTTATTCTGGTTCCTTTTTTCTTGAATCTTTACTAGTAGTGTCGGACATTCCTTTGTATCATGGTCTGATGCACAACAATACATACAAGTCATTGGCGGTAGTGAACATTTCCATGCATAATGTCCTGGTTGCTGACAATTGTGACATGTGACTGGTCCTCTACCATGTCTGAAACCTCCTCTGGCTCATCCTCCTCCTCTGTAGCCTGCGCGATCACCTCTCGACATGTTATACTGTCGTGCCTGATTATACTGCGCGATATTGTAATTGGGATGTGTCGAGTTATACTGTGGCTGCACGTTATTGTATGGTTATTACGCAGTATTATATTGCTGTTGCACAGTGTTATATGGGGTTGGGGCTTGATTGAACTGGGGCACTACTTACCCAGTCATCATTTCGGCCTGTACTCTATATGAATTTGAAGTTATTTCCCAAATCAGCTCCATAGTTCTGCAATATTTGTTGTCATGGCCCACTGACTTACAAAAGGTGCAATATGAATTCTTTGGAATTGTCTGGTACTTCTGCATCATCATGCAATGATAAGGGTCGTGACCCGATTTCTTGAATATTTTTCACCATAATCCTCCCTGTGGTAGTGGGTTTGGCATACCTGTTTCCATATACTGCGTGAATGTTGAGCATTTATACTTGTGGTGTCCTTACTTCTTGCATGTGGTGCACCAAACGACTTCTCGTTTGTCCTTGTTCTTATTCTAGTTCAACTCAAATGTTAGATTCTTATAATCCTCCTTCAATTCCTCAATGGTTGGGTCCATCCACTGGCATGTTTCTCTTCCAATTGTAGGGATACCTGCAGATCCCCTCCCTACTTTTGAAACTTCTGCTATCGTAAGGGATATTTTAGATGTGGGAGTAGTGAGTTGACAAATAGGTGCCGGTGTTGCATCTCAATCATAAGGTATTTTAGTTTTCCCTTCGGTCGCTTGAATCTCTGATCAATCTCCCATACAAACTCTCTTGGTTTCTATCTTATCACAATTATCTATTTCATGTATTGATCCTCTGAGCTCGACTTCTAGAACTCATTAATCAGTAGCTTTTTAATGTCTTCCAGTGTCCTCATCATCCCTGGGGCACTGTTTGTGTCTAGAATAATGTACCAGTCTAGTGCACAGACTCTTAGCGTGATTACTAGCTGCGCGAGTTTGGTATCTTCATCCATGATCTCCTTCTCTTCCCATATCTTTGCACAAATAAAAAAATGCTTCTCAGGGTCTTCTGCTGCATCTCCTCTAAAATCTTGTAATCTGATCGTGGGATTGTGTCCTACCATCCTAAATATTGAACTACTAACTCCGCTGCACGGTGTAGATACTTGACTAGTACTGCCTGAACTGGCTCCTCCAGTTGTTGCTCCTTGTGTAGATGTACTTCCTGCTATTGGACTTCCTTCGAACTTTGGTTGTCTAAATGGTGGTGTTCTCTTTGGTGTATTGGTCGCATATGGGTTTATGGGTTCCACACTGGCATTAATATGGATAGGATGGTTGCCTTCTCCTCCTATTCTTGGGCCTCTTCTTTTCCTCTCATAATTTGTGCATAGGATTTCATCAATCTACTCCATAGCTCAGAGATCCTCTACCTCTTCCTCATCGCTCTCCAAGCCCTCCCTCATAGCTACAAATCTCTTCTTGGTATTCACCTTATATTGGTAGGGTACTCTGCTACGCATCATTCTTGATGATGCCAAGATCCACTTAAGTTGGTCGTCATCCATCAATATCGGGTCCAGGGGTTCCTCCTCCTTATTTCCTTTATCCTTACCTCCTTCCATTTATCCTCTCTTTGTCAGTGCTTCCCCCCTTCCCCCATGCATGCATGGAAGTTTACCTGTCGGATTCCATTGTCATTACACCTTTTTTATAAAGCAGTATCTTAATAGAAGTATACAGTGATTGAATGTACCTTCCTCGAGGTCCATGTAGAAATTCTTTCTCTGATGTGCTGTATGAATTCACTGTGTCGATTGCAAACTCTGTTATGAAGCCTGCCACAATATTGTCAAGACAAAAGTCTACTGCGTGGGTGAATTTGTTGTTCACCTGTTGTAGCTGCTCAATCTATACCGAGGTTCAATATAGATGTCAAATTTGGTTTGTCGCATGGTTATATTTCAACCTTAGTATCCACTCCTGCAGTAGATGTGAAAAATCACAGAAAAAGACTTCATGTAAATCCATAAACATGTATTTATCCAAATATTTATGAGGTGTGATGCTAGGGTTTCTATTGTCTTTTTGGGAAAACTCTATCTCTTTGGTTCTCAAACAACCTTCGATTTCTACTTTTGAGGGGTTCCAAGGTATCAACATTCCCTTCTAATGGCTTGATGGTCTTATTGCTTCATTCATTATTTTCTCATGCACTCTATCTCACCTACTTAGTCCTTTTTTGTTCCTCTTAACACGACAACAGAACCATTTGTTGGTTTACAACTGTTCTCTTCTTCTATTTGAGTTATTGACCAAGGGTTCATGTCATTCGGGTTTCCAACAAATCCTCTAAAACTATCAGCCCTTCTGGTAACCCAGAAGGCAACACAGTACATATAATGCACTACATAGTCTCACCCGAGATAGCTTTATATGGGTGGCTGTAAGAATCAGGCATTTACAACCTAGGATTGAGTATGAGATAGGGGTTTGTTAACCAGAGCCATGCATTAGGACTTATGAAAGTAATTTGCTTATTCCTCATGGTTGCATATATGTATTTCACAAATTATTTCCCAACGGCATAAACTTATCTATAACAATGTATTAACTCCTTTATTAGCATAACCATTAACTATTTAAAGAAAGTAGAGAGATGCATACATTCATCATTTTACACAGATATTACCGTGGCTCACCCCCTCCTGGGCTACGTCCACAAAGATTTGGCTCTTGGCTCTTTTATTATGGTAGTTCTGCATTTCTAGCACCGCGCACTTACAATTCCCCTCATATGGGTAAGATCTATATGAGGCGAACTAGATCGCACCAGGCTCTACAGCCTATGAACTAATCCTCAGATCTACCTTCTCTCCTCCTTTTCGACTCAACATCTTACAAAAATGGTACATAACAGTCAATATCACATACCGCATCCGCTCATGCATAACTACAGTAAAATATGGGATACTAATACTAACACCCCAAGCTAATACACAACTTTTCAACACAAAACGGTCGAACCTTTTTCATGATACCTACACATCTATATTTATACATTTCGGGCTCTTTAGCCTTCTTACCAAAAATTACCAAAACCCTAACCCTATCGACGTTAGGTCTTCCTCCCATGCACGTGTGTTGTTCTTCCTCCAGTTGTCACTTTCCTTGTGCAAATTTTCTTGCATGTGCACGTGTTGTTCTTTCTCCATCTGTTACTTCCGTTTCTTCACGCTTTCTTTCCTAGGATCATCCTTCTTTCCATTTCGGACTAGTACCAACAAGTGAGCCCCATATGAAAATATAGGTGATTTGACAAGTATAAATAGAGGCAAATTCATTTCATTATGACATACATTTCTCTCCTCATATAATGCACACTAGGAAGTTGCTTTGTCCTAGTTGTCTCATGCCAACTACAGTTCATGGTCTCTTTACTTATGTGCTATCTTTTGGAGAGGCCATAGGCTTGGGGGAAGGATATTCTTGGTTTTTCTTGGTTATTTTATTGAGGCACTAGACTTGGGAAGGACTTTGTATGTATGGTATTTTTGATATGGTGATGGTGATGTACTAGTAATATCTTGGATTGAATTATTCTATAAGAAATGTTGTTGGATTTTCTCCCAAGGTTGGGTTTCCCATGATAAACTCTTGTGGTATTGTACTGTGTTCTTGTGTCTACTATGCATGGTTAATATTTATAGATCTTGTTATTTCTGTTGCATTGTTGTAGTTGATATTTTTAGTGTATAATTATTCTTCGATAACTATGGTATAAAAGTAAATCTTGTTTTTTTATCATAAGGAAATAACTATCAATATATGAGAATCATAAAAATCAACAAGGACCACCCCCTAACCGAGACATAAGACTAATGCATTGCTCCATTCATGGCTCATACAAAGGTTGTGCAATCATCCCTATCCATGGGCACATCAAAGGCACCCACTCTAACAAGAATGATACTACAATGGATCCATATCTAAACTGTTTATGCCTCCCTATCTTGCACTTGGTGTTTTGATCTTTCAGATTCACCAACAAATTGTTTCTTCCCCCTCCCAGTCAAGTTGGTAACACAATGATAGTCACACAAACTACTAAACCTATGTTTTCAACTTATCAAATGAGGAGCTCTTCCATACCTCTCACCAGGGGAACTTAGAGTGAGGGGGACACCCTCAGCTATGATGTAATATTCAAAATGGGGGAAACAACCAGTTTAGGTGAAATCCATTATTGGAATCCAACCAAAAACCTACGGGAAACATGCTCCGTCAAGCCCCTCCATCGCTACTACTACAAGACTTTATAATATACTACCATATCTGGGAGTTGCAAACACTCCATGGGGTCAATATAATCTAACGAGCATCCCTACATAAGGATATTTACCCACTCAACCGACAAACCCCATGTTTCCTACTCTTCAACCCTCTCAACCACAGTATATAGGAGGACCATCAGGTTTTACCATGCCATCACAACCAGTATATGGTCCTACTAGTATACCCATGTTGTATCAATACTACAAGTATCCAAAAGACAACCAACAACTTCCCTTTTTTGCTACATGAGATTTTCCTAATTTTTTGTATTTGACTAATGATCCCATACAACATGCCCCATTCTAACCACTGATTCCTGCCACCCTCTATATCCTTAAATTTGATGGGAATATTGGAGAAGATCCCAAAAATCATGTAATGATCTTCCATATTTTGTGTTCTTCCAACTCTTTGATGGATGATTCCATTCTCTTAAGACTTTTCTAGAGAAGTGTTATAGTTTCAGCAACAAAATGGTATATTGAGTTGTTGTGATGCTCCTTTGGCAAATTTAACTCCCTCACTATATATTTTTTGACCCATTTCCAACTACCAATCCAATATGATATTGGTATCGATCTTCTATCCTCGTTGAGGCAATGCACCTCCACTCATATATATGATCATATTCATGAGTGGAGGCAGTGACGAAGGTTGATTAAAGTTGCAATTCTGAGCCAACTCTTGGCAGATTGGTTCACTAAGTCACTCTTACCACCCATTGCTAGAGATTTCTCCATGGTAGGTGTTGTCACTGAAGAGAAATAAATCAGTTGTGCTCAATATTTGGACTTGGTGTATTTCGAGTCCAACACACTTTATGATCTAATTTATAAAGCTCCCCATTCATCAAATGATATTTCAAGACCATTCCCGGAAGCCCATGCCGATGGCATGATATGTTCCACAAAAGTGCAGTCTGCAACCCATTTGACTGGGAAACAAGGCCACCCATCCTCCACCTGGGCCTCATCACAGACTATTACGAGCACCGAATATATTCCTTCTCTTCCATAGTCCTCTGAGGTGAATTTGTTTCAATCCACTTCATATCAACAACCTGGAGGCAAGAAGAAAACTAAAGGTAACTCCAAAAACTATTCAAGCCAGTAAGTGAGTACAAAACCCCAAACAACTTCTGAAAACAAGACAAAAATAAAGGTGAAGTTTCCCTACATTATT
This sequence comes from Picea glauca, assembly GCA_000966675.3. NCBI lineage: Eukaryota > Viridiplantae > Streptophyta > Pinopsida > Pinales > Pinaceae > Picea > Picea glauca. Next base: position 106,179 of record JZKD02S1674878.1, read on the forward strand.
TGCGAAGACGACCATTATACAAAGGACTGTCCCCATCATGAGGAAGTCACATATTTTTTAAAGGGAACCTCCTAACCTGCAATGTCAATAACAAATAGTTTCCCACAATCCTTCCCCTCTGCAAGGGGTCAACATGGGTCATCCTCCAAATGGGTATGCTTCCACAAGCTCCCATGTCATCTCTACCCTCTTTTGATTATCCCGTACATATTTTCCCATATGATGAGTCCATAATAGATATTCTGATCCTAGAAGAGTCACCTTGGAAAGATTATCATCATCGGTTATCTTTCCCTCCACATATGGATACGATAGAGAACAACATTAAATCCATTTTTCCACCATATATTGTTGAAAACCCTCAATCCCCCATTATTACTCACGACATAGTATCTGAAGGGAATTTAGGGAACATCACACCTACCATTTCAATTGACATATCAATGAAACATGGTATCTTGGAACACATTCAACTTGGCCAACATTGCTCACCTAAAAATTTAAATCCTATACAACCTTGTTTAAAGAATTCCATGATGTTTTTCGATTGGATCTATGAATAAATTTCATGTATTGATCCCTCCATTGTTTTTCATGAGATAAAAACATACCCAGGAGACAAACTTGTCCAGTAGAAACTCCACCTGATGCACCCCCGAAAGGCTGCGACCATTAAGGAAGAAGTTGAAAAACTCTTGAAAGCTAGGTTTATTTACCCTGTACCATTAATAGACCGTGTGTACAACATATTTGTGGTTATGAAAAAATAGGGGACTATTATATTTTGTGTCGATTACATGTACCTTGAAAAATATTGTCCTAAAAATAGTTATCCTAGTCCCTTTATCAACCAAGTCATTGATAATTATGCCATAAGTGTTGTTTTTTATTTTATGGAACGTATTTTTTTTGGCTACAATCAGATCAATATACTCTCATCCAACCAACACAAGACAACCTCCATCTTCCCTTGGGGGATATTTTCTTATTGCAAGTTACCCTTTGTCCTTACAAATGTTGGGGCCACTTTCTAATGGGCCATGTTGTATGCCTTTCATGATATAAAGCATATTGTAGATCCTTACCTCGATGATTTACCTTCCCATTCCACTCATCAAGAGGACCATATTGAGCGTCTCATAACCATTTTTCTTTGACTTAGCCACTATAATATTTTCTTGAACCTGCACAAGTGTATTGTTTGTGTTGAAACTAGAAGACTCATGGGATTCGTTATCTCCAAATATGGGATTTGGTTTGATCCCATAAAATTTTAGGCTATCTTATCGTTACCTCCTCTAACAACCCTCCATCAACTTCAAAGTTTGCAAGGGAAGACAAAATTCTTGTGCCGATTCATCCATAATTATGCAGAAGTTACAAAGATTTATGTGTTTGTTGAAAAAGGATGTCCTTTTCATTTGGTATTACCAACCCAAAAATCATTTGATTCTCTCAAACACACATTGAGTCATACCTCTTTACTCCATCCCCCCAATTATACATGATATTATATCCTTTACCTTTTCACATCCATTTCCACTATCATAATGGTGTTGGTTCAAGAGGATGACAATGACCAAGAACATATGATTTACTATCTAAGTAAGAGCCTTGTGTGCCTTGAAATCTACTATTACACATTGATAAGTTGGCTTTGGCAGCCATCATTTCTATCCAAAGATTTTGTCATTACATTTTTCTCCGCTAAACCTCCATAATTGAAAATTTAAACCCTATGTACCATATATTGACCCGTCCAGGACTAGAGGGTAAATACTCATGATGGATCATTATTCTCCAAGAATTCAATCTGTAATTTTCCAAATCCAAATCAAAGAAATCATTGGTTTTTGTTGAGATTATGTGTAACCTTCCCTATATTGATGAATAAAATGAGCCAATCTGCTCTCTTCCTGATGAGTCATTGTTCCTCATTAGAACGTCTGACCCGTGGTATGGAGACATCACTATGTATCTCCAAAACCAACTCTTTTAGCCTAAGATACCTTGTGAATATCGCCATTGCATTCGTCATCATGTGAAACACTATCAAATTGTTGGTGACACTTTATATTGTCAAGGTATCGACTCTATATTATGACCATGTTTAAAACATGAGGAAACCAAACATGTTCTTGATGACTATCACTCCGGAGCATGTGGTGGTCATGTTTCTAGGATGGCTACAACCCAAAAAATATTGTGCACGAGATATTTTTGGCCCTTGATATTTAAAGAATATATACAAGTTATTAATAAATTCCCTCCTTGTCAAGTTTTTCATCCTAAAACACACTCTCCTCCCGCTCCACTTCATCTAGTGGTTATTGTCGTCCCTTTTGAAAAATGGGGAATCAAATTTATTCAATGTAATCCTACCTTAGCTGGGGGGCATGATTATGTTATAGTCATAGTTGACTAATTCTCCTAATGGACCGAGGCTATGCCTACATTCACAAACGATGGAAAAAATAATTCCTTATTCATATTCAATCACATTATCAACAGATTCAAAGTCCCTCATGCCATCGTTATTGATAATGGATCACACTTTTGAAACCAAATGATGGCTGATTTAAGTTCCAAACATGGTTTTCTCCATGATAAATCATCCCTATATTATCCCCAAGAAAATGGAAAAATAGAGGCCATTAATAAGGTCTTGAAAACCATGATCCAACAGATGATGGGGGAACAAAAATCAAATTGCCACTTGAAAATTTTCTCAACACTTTGGGATTATAGGAATTCATTAAAAACTTCCATCGGGTTTACACCATTCCAATTGGTTTATGACCTAGAGGCAGTCCTCCCTATTGAATGGGAATTACATCACTTAAACTACCCATTGAACTTCTTCCAAACACCTTTGCTGAGGAAGAACGATTCTTGTACTCGAAAAATATCGATGAGACTAATCGTGATGTTTCTCTCGCCAATGAGACACATAAAAATCAAATAAATATGTAATTCGACAAATCCATCCGACCTCATGTCTTTGATGAAGGTGACCTAGTTTTATTCTATGACCAATACCACGATAAGCTGGGGTTATGTAATTTAGAACCCATGTGGCACGACCCTTACATTGTAAAATGAGAACTACAAAAGGGTTCTTATGATCTAGTTTATTATGATGGAACCCCATTGAAAGAGCCCTAGAATTGGCTCAACCTGAAAACGTACTATGATTAGGGTCATCCTGCATTCATGCTTTGTACATTAGTGTACCATATATTTGGTGTGTTTTTTTGTGGTGTGATTTTTCTTTTGCATGTGAGGTTTTCTTTCACCTATGTCCGCTTATCCTTTTTTGTGATTGAACGCATAGATGTCAGTGTCCTTTTTTGTATACTTTGGATTTGCAGACAATGCAAGTCGACGTACCCAAAACCTAGATTTTGCAGTTTGGGTGGTCAATTCTCCCACTAACGAGTTAGTAATTTCTGGAGGAGTTTTACTTGGCCCTGCGATGAATAACATCATAGAATATCATGCCATAATTGGAATTTTGACTGATGCTTCCTGTTTTTGAATATCTCACATGATTGTTAGTCTTGACTCTCAACTCGTGGTCTTTCAACTAAACTGCATTTATTCCATCCATGATCCTATATTGTTTTGTCTCTACCTAAGGGTTCTCCTCCTTGAAATATCATTCGATCACATTCGATATCAATATATACTAAGATATTTTAACATGGTAATTGATTCAATTGAGAATTTCATGTTATATTGGCATCTAGCACATACATAAATATTACGTAATTAGAAAGCATATAATAGTGCCGAAATGAAAACCATCATTTGATTAAACAATTAGGAATAAGCAACCAAAATAAAATCTATTTATATAATAGAAATTTTTTTTCCCACATCATAGGTCCAAAAATTACATCAGGGAAAAAAACCAGGCTACATTTCCCACACATCATATACATACAGAAAAATTAAGACAACACAAGAACATGAGACTCTACTCATCATCCTGTGGCACATTGTGTTCATGGTAACATACAACTTATCGGGACACTCGTCGAACAAATGAATAATACCCTTAGACACTCCCACTGTGTGCCTCTTGAGATGGTAAGAAGGAATCTCCCACTTTTGCATCAT
>JZKD02S1674878.1:110464-122286 GCA_000966675.3 Picea glauca
TATATATATATATATCAAAAATCCAAAACAAAAATGTTACAAGGTCATATTATTCAAAGACATATATGCTACGTTCCATCATGCTCCCTCAGGAAGCATTATATATGTGTCACCTATAAAATATATATTAGAAAAGGGGAAGTCTTCAATCATATGGATATAATCTCGCCACCGTGCGAAGAATCCAACATCAAATGAAAAAATATGGGGACTGTTGAAGTTTTGCAACTTCAGGTACTCATTCTCCATAAGAAAGTACAAGATGACCATCTACACCATTAAATAAGTCCCGTGAATAAATTGAAGAACATAGAATAGAAGTCGGCCTCCATAAGTAAAATACATAAATAAATAAGGTGAAATTAAATATCCAAGAAGAGAAGTCCGACCCACATGAAAAGACAGGTGATTTGACAAGTATAAATAAAGGCCAGTTCATTTCATTATGACACACAATTATCTCCTCATCTAATGCACACTAGGCAGTTGCTTCATGTCAATTGTCTCATGCTAGCTACAGTTCTTGGTCTCTTTACTTATGCACTATCTTTTATAGAGGCACTAGACTTGGGGGAAGGATATTCTTGGTTGTTCTTGGTTATCTTATTGAGGCGCTAGGCTTGGAAAGGAATTTATTTGTATGGTATTTTTTATCTAGTGATGGTGATGTATTGGTAATATCTTGGATTGAATTCTTCTATAATAAAGTTTGTTGGGTTTTCTCCCAAGGTTGGGTTTCCTTAGATAAAATCTTTCATTCTTGTACTATGTTCTTGTGTCTAATGTGCATGATTAATATTTCTAGATCTTGTTATTTCCACTGCACTGTTGTAGTTGATATTTTCAGTGTATATTTATTCTATGATAACTATGGTATGAAAGAAAATATTGTTTGTAATCATAATGAAATAACTATCAATATCTGAGAATCAGAAAAATCAACATGGTATTAGAGCATTGATGAAATATTGCCACTACACAATTTCTATTTTCCGCTACACATGAAATTTTATGTTGCACATATATGAACTTGTCAAACTTTTTGAGAAATTTATTGGAGGATGTTGAGATTAATTTTGACATCGGTCATCTCTCCCTGGCCTAGCACACCTCCTGGTGGTCTCAAATTTCCACTTGGTGAAAGTTGAAAGTTCGCCCTAAAACACACTACGACAATTGCAACGACATTTTGTAAAGCTCAATGAGAAAATTATTGGGTTGAGTTGGGAAGAATTTTAGCATACTCTAGCTCACCTTGACCTTGTACACCTATTGCACTTCTTAGATTGAAAATATGTCAAAGTTGAAATGTTAGGATTTCAGGCTTGTTGACATTTTCCTAGACATTGAACCTTCTAATTCCGATTTATGACTTCTTCTTGTTGAGTTGATGTAATGTCTCAGACTAGAAGACAAGTTGGATGGTGCTACAAATTTCATATGCATGCACTTGTATATAAGGTATATTATGAAAGTATTTGAAGGAGATTTACACTTGGAAAAAATACTTTTGTCCAATCAATGACAATAGATCCAAAGGGATATTAGATCTAGTGCACTCAGAGGAAGCCTAAAAGTTGGAGACAACCATGGTGTTGTCTCCTACAGTTTATGACGACTCGAAATCAAATGGAACAACAACAAGAAGACTCCAGGTTTTCATATCATGTTTGATATTTTAATATTGATGCAACTTAAGTAAATGGTGTAACTGGGACAACATTTTTTAGAGCTCTACAGTTGTTGAGTATGTTATCTATCATATTTTTAGTAACTCTTGAGTATTTGTGGTACGATGATCATTATGTAAATGCTCACTATTTAGTAATAATGATACATGTATTTACAATATGAAATTGATATCTTCTAGGATATGTTCTTGGTTGTTGTCTTTATCCCAGGTAGGTTACCTTGTAAATTCCATGGAATTTACCATGGAGATGTTCTTATTTTTTTCTGGGAAGGTTACCATGGAGGAATAATCGGTCACAACACTAGAAAAATGATGTTATTTTTTCTTGTTCTTGTATTTTTGTTTTGTCTCTTGTCCTAGGAAGGTTACATGTGATATCTATGAAATGGATATATAGTGATGATTGTTCTTGTTCCTGTTCCTTTTCTTGTTCATGTTCTTGTTCCAGGAAGGTCACATATGATATCTTTGAGAGGGAACTATAATGATGGTTGTAGTAGGAATCATATTAGATTGTCTCAGGTTTGAGACATGGATAATACTATCTAGCCATGGAATTGTATACATGATAATATACATCCATATACCAAAGGTGAAAAGGATGAAGTTAGAACATTCTGGAAAGAAGAATATTTTTGTGGGTTACAGAGTGTTCCACATGGAGATTGATAGTGAGGAGTGAAAGGATCTCTAGGATGAATGTACAATTCAATTGTTCACTCTTCAGGTCATTAAATAGAGTCATTAGAGCCATAGGCGCTAGTGTATCTACCCAGAGACATGACAGTGACCAGACACATGCCAACATGGTTTCGTGATACTTTGTAGGATGCAATGAGACATGTAGTTCTTCATGATGCTTAGAGTTTCTCAAGTTACATAGAGTCATGATTATGCGAAGGATCAGGTGGCTCCACTAGTGGTGAGGTAGATGGATCCATTGATTACCATCTCAGAGGGATCGATATTTCATAGGGATTCATCCCTCATGATCCAGTAAGGAGGAAAATCCTCCTAGTACAATTCATTGGAGATCAGACTTCAAAGAAATTCAATAGGTGCATGAGAGAGGAGATGGCTCTGGAGATTGTACAAAATTAGAGGGAGTCAAGTTCCAAAGGGGGCATGTAGACTTAGAGTGATCTTGATCTCAGAGATAGTTAGCTAGCTTAATGGGAGAACCGATCATTCAGAGGGAGTCCCCCCTCATATTCAAGGGGGGAGAGAGACATCTTCCAATATTGAAAAAATGTGTCATGAGTTGAGGAGGCCTCTAAAATATGTGATATCTCTTGTGAGGATACACTTGTTTCAGTAGATATTTCTATAGTAACATAGAAGGCATCCTTTCAGAAGGAATGGGATATGGATTTTTTGTCAGTGACAAAGGGAGTAGCGAGTGAGTCAGACTAGACAACAGAGCCTACTTTAGTGACAAAGGGAATTGGCCTCAGAGTAAAATATGGAGGATCTTGATCGAATGTAGTAGATTTAAGGTGTGAAAAATATCAATGATATCTTCCTCAGTTAGGGGATACTAATGAGGTTCAATATGATGGACTACAAGTCCATGGATACACCAATGGAGACAATTCTAAAGAAGCTGAGTGATTCTACTTTAGATCATCTTTGGTGGATCCCATGATGTACAGATAGTTGATTGGATCCTTGATGTACATAATTAACACCAGGTCGAATACTTGCTTTGCACCTTGAGCCAGTTCATGATAGAGCCGAGACACTACCATTGGGTTGCAACAAAGAATGTGTTAAGGTACTTTCATGGTATAGTTGAATATGACCCGAAATATGTCTTAGGTGGTGAAGTAAGGTTGCATGGATATACAAATTTTGATTGGGTAGGGAGTGTAGTAGACATATTGAGAACCTTGGGGTGTTGCTTCATCTTGAGATCATTTACAATTTCAGGAAAACATGTTTATGTAAAAATTAGTAGAACATAGACAAAGTATATCACAACCAGTATCACAAGAAGCAAAGCAATGTGGCTTCAAAATATTATTGTAGGAATTTATCCAAGATATGATGCAGAAGGGAGAAATAATGCTCCAGTATCCAGAGACGAGCTTGGTGTGATGCAGAAGGAATTCCTCACTAAGAGGGAGTGTTTATTGTTTGGGAAGAACCATGCATACATTCTCCTTCAATGGCCATGTTGTCTTGGCTAAGGAGGATGAACCAGGCGTAGTCTTTATCCTTGATCATGCTAACTTGAAAAGGACCAAAACAATTGAGGTGTTGATGCTTCTCTAGATGGTAGTACAAGGATGAAAATTAACTCCAATGGAAATGTTGTATTGGCTAAGAAGAATGGCACAGGTGTAGTCTTAATCCTTGATCATGTGACTTGATTAAGGACCGATGAAGATTCAAGGTACATATGCATCAGAAAGACATTCTCCTTTGATGGCCATGCTGACTTGGCTAAGGAGAATGGTCCAGGCAGTTGATGTTCTCCATGTATTGATATTGGGAAATCTCCTCCGATGGACATGCTGAGTTGGATAGTGGCCTAGTGTGTTGATGTTCTCTATGTATTAGCATTGGGAATTCTTCTCAGTTGGCCATGCTGACTTGGATAAGAAGAATGAACTAGGTGTGGTCTCTATCCTTGATTATGTGACTTGACAAGGACCGTTGGAGACCTGAGGTGATATGTGGGAGAAGCATACATCAATTGGGTGTTATGTGGAAGAAGTATACATCAACTAGGTGCATTTCAAAGAAGACTACATCAACCAGGCTTACAGACAACCTTTCTACGACAAAACAAGTACATGTATGGATAATGCCTCCCTCATTGAGAGGGAGTGTTGAATTTTTGAAACTTTGAGAAGTCATTCTCCATAAGAAGGTACAATAAGACCCATCTACACCATTAAAGAATTACCAAGAAGAAATTTAATACCACAGAAGAGAAGTCAGCCTCCACAAGTAAAAGACAGAAAGAAATAAAGTAAAATTAGATATCCAAGAAGAGAACTTGGCCCTACATGAAAAGACAAGTGATTTGACAAGTATAAATATAGGCCAGTTCAATTCGTTATGACACACATTTTAGTCCTCATCTAATGTTCCCTAGGAATTTTCTTTATCCTAGTTGTCTCATGAAAGCTGCAGTTCTTGGTCTCTTTAACTATGCACTATATTTTGGAGAGGAACTAGGCTTGGGGGAAGGGTATTCTTGGGTTTTCTTGGTTATCTTATTGAGGTGCTAGATCTTGGAGGAGTTAGGATAGGGAAGGACTTTCTTTGTATGGTATTTTTTATCTGGTGATGGTGATGTATTGGCAATATATTGGACTGAATTATTCTATAAGAAAGGTTGTTGGGTTTTCTCCCAATGTTGGGTTTCCCGGGATAAACTCTTGTGTTCTTGTACTATGTTCTTGTGTCTACCGCACATGGTTAATATTTCTATATATTATTATTCTTGTTGCATTGTTGTAGTTGATATTTTCATTGTATAGTTATTCTATGATAAATATGGTATGAAAATAAATCTTGTTTGTAATCATAATGAAACAAATATCAATATATGAGAATGAGAAAAATCAACATGGTATCAGATCTTTGTTGAAATATTGCCCCTACACAGTTTCTATTTTCCGCTACACATAAAATTTACCCCTGCATAGATCTTAACTTGTCAATATTGTTGAGAAATTTATTGGAGGATGTTGAGAATCATTTTTCCATAGGTCATCTCTCCCTATCCTAACACACCTCCTGGTGGTCTCAAATTGCAACTTGGTGAAAGTTGAAATTTCACCCTAAAACACACTACGATAGTTGCAACAACATTTTGTAAATCTCGTTGAGAAAATTATTGGGATAAGTTGGGAAGCATTTTAGCATAGACCATCTCCTCTTTCCCTAGCGCACCTACTGCACTTCTCAGAATGACAATCTGTCAAAGTTGAAATTTTAGGGTTTCAGGTTTGTTGACATTTTCTTGGACATTGAACCTTCTAATTCTGATTTCTGGCTTCTTCTCATTGAGCTGATGTATTTTCTTAGATTATAAGACAAGTTGTATGGTTCTACAAATTTTAGATCCATGCACTTTTATATAAGGTATATCATGAAGGAGATTGCAAAAGATGTACACTTGGAAAAAGGACATTTATCCAAGCAGTGACAGTAGATCCAAAAGGGATCTTAGATCTAGTGCACTCAAAGGAAGCCCAAAAGTTGGAGGTAGTCCTGGTGATGTCTCCTACAGTGTATGACAACTCAAAATCAAATGAAACAACAACAACAAGACTCCATTTTTTCCTACCAGGTTTGATATTTTTATATTGCTACATCTTAAGTAAATGTTGTAACTGGGACAACCGTGTTTATAGTTCTATTACTAATGAGTACTTTTTCTATAAAATATTTAGTAACACTTGAGTATTGTTGGTATGATGATAATTATGTAAATTATCACTATTTAGTACTAATGATGCACTTATTTACAAGATGAAATTGATCTCTTTTAGGAGATGTTCTTGGTTTTTGTCTTTGTCCCAAGAAGGTTACCTTGTAAATTCCATGGAAGTTACCATGGAGATGTTCTTGTTTTTTTCTGGGCAGGTTACCATGGAGGAATAATCAATCACAACACTAGAAAAGTGTTTTTATTATTTTATTTTCATGTATTTTCTTTTTGGATCTCGTCTCGAGAAGTTTACAAGTGATATCTCTGAAAGGGAGCTATGTTGACGATTTCTCGTGTTCTTGTTCTTTTTCATGTTCTTGTTCCAGGTAGGTCACAAGTGATAGCTATGAGAGGGATCTATAGTTATGGTTGTAGGAGGAAATAGATTAGATGGTTTCTAGTTTGAGACATGGATAAGACTATCTATACATGGATTTGTATACATGATAGTATACATCCATATACCAAAGGAGAAAAGGACAAAGTTAGAACCTTATGGAAGGAAGTATAGTTTTGTGGGATATAGAGTGTTCCACATGAATATTGATAGTGAGGAGTAGAAGGATCTATAGTATGACTACATTGTTCAATTTTTCACCCTTCATATTATCAAGAAGAGTCAGTAGATCCAGAAGGTCCAGTGGATCTACCCAAATACATGGTAGTGACCAGGTGGAGGCCAACATGGCTTCGTGATACTTTGTAGGATGTAATGAGGCATGCAATTCTTCATGATACTCATAGTTTCTTGAGTTATATATAGTCACAGTTATGAGGAGGAGAAGGTGGCTCCACCAATGGATAGGAAGATGGTCCCACCAATTAACAGCTCAGAGGGAGACAATGTTCAGAGGGAGTCAACCCTCGAGATATAGTAAGGAGGAGAAACCTCCCAGTAAAATTCATTGGAGATAATACATGAGAGGAAGTTAGTAAGTGAAGGAGAGATCATATGGCTCTAGATATTATATGGACTCAGAGGGAGTTAAGTTCCAAAGGGAACGTGCAGACTCAGAGTGAGCCTGATATGAGAGAGAGTTAGTTGGCTCCGTGGAAGAATAGATCATTGAGAGGGAGCTCCCCCTTAGATTCAGGGGGAGAGAGACATCTTCCAGTACTGATAGGCATGTTTCATGAGTTTAGGAGGCCTCTAGGAGATGTGATATCTCCTGGGAGGATACAATTGTTTCATTATATATTGCTACAATGAAAAAGGAGGCAACCAGTCAGAAAGACTAGGATATGTATTTTGTCTTAGTAAAAGAGGGAGTATCCAGTGATTCAAACTAGACAATATATCATACTTCAGTTATAGAGGGATTTGGCCTCAGAGTTTGAGATGGAGGATCTTTTCCTAATGTACTAGCACTTGGGATTAGAGGTGTGACAAATATCAGATGAGATCTTGCTCAGTCGAGGGATAATGATGAGGTTCAATATGATGGGATACAACTCCATGGCTACACCTATGTAGAAAAATCTGAATAATTTGAGTGATTCTACTTCAGATTCAGAATTAGTGAATCCCATGATGTACAACCAGTTGATTGGATAATTGATTTACCTTATTAACACCAGGCTATATACTTGCTTTGCAATTTGATCCAGTTCATGGTAGAGCTGAGACACTACCATTGGGTTGCAACAAAGCATGTGTTGAGGTACTTGCATGGTACAGTCGAATATGTCCTCAAATATGTCTCAAGTGGTGATGTAAGGATGCAAGTATATACAAATTTTGATTGGGAAGGGAGTGCAATAGACAGATTGAGCACCTTGGGGTGTTGCTTCAACTTAAGATCAATTAATATTTCATGAAAGTAGTTTTCTATAGCACTCAGTACAATAGATATGGAGTATATGATAACCAATATCACAAGAAGCAAAGAAGTGTGGCTTCAGAATATTCTTGCAGAGATTCAACCAAGACATGATGTAGAAGGGAGCAGTAAAGCTCCACTATCCAGAGATGAGCTTGGTGTGATGCAAAAGAACTTCCTCACTGAGAGGGAGTGTTGATGTTTTGGGAAACATCGGGAAATGATTCTCCTTTGATGGCCATGCTGACTTGGCTAAGGATAATGACCGAGGTGTAGTCTTTATCCTTGATCATGCTAACTTGAAAAGGAATGAAAAAAACTTGAGGGGCTAATGCTTCCCTAGATGGAAGTACTGGGATGACATTGTCCTCTGATGGCCATGCTAACTTGGCTAAGAAGAATTCCCTAGGAGTAATATTTATCCTTGCTTATGTGACTTGATCAAGGACCGATGAAGACTCAAGGTGCATATGCATTGGACATAAATTCTCCATCGATGGCCATGCTGACTAGGCTAATGAGAATGGTCTAGGGCGTTGATGTTCTCGATGTATTAGCATCAGGCACTCTCCTTCTATGGATATTATCACTTGGCTAAAGAGAGTGTCCTAGGGTGTTTATTTTCTCTATGTATTAGCATTAGACATGCTTCTCAGATGGCCATGCTGACTTGGCTAAGAATAATGACCCAGGTGGGGTCTCTATACTTGATCATGTGACTTGACAAGGATCATTGGAGACCTGAGGTGCTATGTGGGAGAAGAATACATCAAATGGATGCTATGTGGGAGAATTATACATCAATTGGGTGCATGCCAGAGAATACTACATCAACCAGGCTCAAAGACAACCTTTATATGACAGAAGAAATCCAAGTATGGAGAATGAGTCCCTCGTTGAGAGGGAGTGTTGAAGTTTTTAAACTTTGGGTAGTCATTCTCCACAAGAAAGTAAAACAAGGCCCATATACACCATTAAAGAAGTCCCGGGAAGAAATTAAATACCACAAAAGAGAATTCTACCTCCACAAGTAAAAGATAGAAATAAATAAAGTCAAATTAAATATCCAAGAAGAGAAGTGGGCCCCACATGAAAATATAGGTGATTTGACAAGTATAATTAGAGCCCAATTCATTTCATTATGACACATAATTCTCTCCTCATCTAATTCACACTAGGAAGTTGCTTCGTGTCAGTTGTCTCATACCAGTTGTCATTCTTGGTCTCTTTACCTATGTACTATATTTTGGAGAGGTGCTAGTCTTGGGGGAAGGATATTATTGGTTGTTCTTGGTTATGTTATTAAGGTGCTAGCTCTTGGAGGTGTTGGGCTTGGGAAGGAATTTCTATGTATGGTATTTTTTATCTGGTGATGGTGATGTACTAGTAATATATTGGACTGAATTCTTATATAAGAAATATTGTTGGGTTTTCTCCCAAGGTTTGGTTTCCCAGGATAAACTCTTGTGTTCTTGAATTGTTTTCTTGTTTCTAATGTTCATGCTTAATATTTCTAGATCTTTTTATTTCCATTGCATTGTTGTAGTTGATATTTTCAATGTGTAGCTATTCTATGTTAACTGTGGTATGAAATTAAATCTTTTTTGTAAGCATAATTCAATAAATATCAAGATATGAGAATTAGAAAAATCAACAGGGACAACCCCCTAACCAGGACATAAGACTATTCCATCACTCCATTCACTATTAAATTTGCATGTTTTTGCAACGAAGTTTCGTCAACATAGGGTCATTTTTGCGACCAAGAAGAATTTGTTTTTTCGTCGAAATCCATTCGTCAGTCTAGAGGCCACACATGGATCTTCGCCAGTCTAACAACCATGAAAAGAAGCCTATTCACAATAGGGAAAATTTCGGCTAGCGAAGAATGTTAGTCGGTTGAACGACTAATCTTAGTCGCAAGAGTGACCAAGACAACCCTGTCAAACTTAGTCAATAAACCACTCTGAGTCGGTAGAACAATGAATATTAGTCACTAGAGAGACCAAACTTGAAGTTAAAAAGGTCAAATGAAGGAGGATCAGTTAGTCGCTAGAGCGACTAAGTGACCTAGTTTGCGACCAAATGGCAATACAAGCGACTAACATGTTGGTCGCTCTAGCGACGAACATGTTAGTCACTAGAGAGACCAATGTTCGTGTTTGCGACCAAATGGAAATACAAGTGACGAACATGTTAGTCCCTAGAGAGACCAACATGTTATTTGATAGAGTGACCAATGTTGGGGTTTTGTTAAAAACAAAATTATGCCATTCATAGAGGAATAGAGTAGAACAACGAGTGTGTGAGGAGTCAGCTCATACAATTTCAATTTTAAAACCAGTAAAATTAGCAACCCACCGAGGGAATTCACAAATTCTCGGGCAATTGCAATTTTTAAATAAATTAAAGGATCACGATTAAATCGAGAACACCAAATTTGTTCTTGAAGTCATTTTCAAGCGTAGATGTTGATGAGATTACCAATTTTGTTTTGGGAGCATACATTGACTGAAAAGTTAGATTGTATGGAAGGGCTTTCTATTAAGGAAATCCTTATTGCGACAGGGATTCAATGTTTTATAAATATGGCTATGGAGTGATTGATACTGATGGTATGAACCCTCTATCAGTTCATCAGCTAACAGGCTGACCTGTGCCACCAATTTTGAAGGAAACAACTACAATTACAAATGAAGACAATTACTTTTGGGTGAAAAACATAAATAATGGCTTTAATGCCTTCATCAATCTGATAAATTCTTAATCATGTGTATTGATGATTTATTACTTGAATTAATTGTTGATCACTCCATAAACAATGTGTGAATAATGGTAACTAATAATGAGCAGTTATGGATGCAGAATATTCACCAACCCTCCACCATAGTAACAAATCTAAAACATATTTTCCATGAATGAGAAATGAGTGTGAATCATCGACCTATAATATCACTATGGATATCAACACCTCCATAAATGAGGTACTGAGGAATATAGATTCGAGGTGACAAACACTAACATAGAAGCTATGGTAAAGAGAGACACACTCACTACTAGGACACAAGACAATTCTCCATAGAGTTGATTCATATATTGAAGGTCTCAGGGTGAACATATCCTAGTGGATAGGGTTGAAGTTCAAGTCCCCCTCCTAATATACCCCATTCCATACTTCAGGTAGTCAGGAGAACCTGGCATTGATATTCTAAAGGCAAGAACAAATGCCAATGTTACATGAGGATATTATATGTATGGGAGGTATTGAATGAGTTTAGGTGAACTATAAACAAAATCAATAGCTACAACTTTCTATGTAAAATATGATAAAATATGGTTTACTTTTTAGGGTAGTATTTTAGGAGGTAAAGTTAGGGAATATTGTGTACATAGGATGTGTTTGTTGTGAAAAAAATTACATATATAACAATTGTGAAATAGAGATGGTTTATGAAGTATTACTTTTATCTAAAATTTTGATAGTTTAGAATTTAGTTTTGAGGTGCAAGTCTTCAAATTGAGATAATAATATTTTTCCTTTATTTGATACTAACAGTGTTTATAGATGCTTATGTGTTTTGTGGATTATGGATGCTCACCATTCTTGTCTTTACAATCCCTTGGTTCATGAGGCATTGCCCTCATAAAAAGCATTATCAATATGATCATCATCCTTGAGGTTCAAGTCCTTGAATTGATTTCATAGCATTCTCCCAAATTCACACAAGTCCTTGTGTGGTAAATAGCATACTTGCAAATGAAAGAGAGTTCGAATTTACATATCAAACACTAGGTATCAATGTTTCAGGAGTATCCAAATTTGGGTCCCTACAATTAGGCTTCTAGCTATAGTTATGGTGAT
>JZKD02S1674878.1:214859-227142 GCA_000966675.3 Picea glauca
TTTCACCATAGTGATGTTCAGGGGGGGTGTTGGAGTTACTTCACACACACCTAAGATTTCTTTTTCCTAAGGTTTTTCCTTGTTTATTAGTCATAATTAGTCATTATCTAGTCTCTTATATTTTAAAGGAGAATATTCCATTTGAAGAATATTCTCTTTCAATTGACACTTCAGTTTCACTAGTTGAGTTGAGTTTAGATGTTGCATTGGTTTTTTCACCATGCAACATTGGTATCATCACCATGCTAATGCACACTTTCCTTGGGATCATCACTAGACTGGTGCATTATCCTTGATTCCTTGATCTAGTCCTCACTACACTTTGTTCAGTCAAATAATTGAATACTAGTTGACTAGTTAACTTAGCTAGGTGGCAGTTCACTCCTTGTTGGCCCTCGACCAAGTTTTGAGGAAACCTTGGTCAAATTTGGCCCACTTTTGGAATTCGACATGATGGTTGAAGAAGGAACGCCTAGGCGGAGCTGAGATTGCGGATATCACTTATTTTTTGGGCTATGTGGACCCAGTAAGGGGTTCTTTATGGTTTTTGTAATGGGTTATGGGATGTCGCCCCATGGGGTTTTCCCATGATTGGCCCTATTATAAGGGGTTGTAAAAGTATAAATAAGTAAGAATGTATGGTAGAAAAAAGAAGTATTGAGAGCTAAGTGCAAGCAGTTTGATTTGCTTTGTGAAACATAATGTATATGTGTTAAGGTTTTGTGCTCGATAGAGGATTGGCTCTGTGCCCTGACCTAGTTTTGGAAGGAGGATCTAGCACTTAGTGCACATATCTCATGTCTAGTGCGAAGCTCAACTTTTTGGCTTAGTGCATACGATCAATTGAATGTAAGAGATTGACGAATAATAAGAAGGCGAAGATGTTGTTGGACGTAGCCCCACACTAGGGTGAACCACATATATCTTGTGTCTTTGGTTTTATTTGTGCTATGTTGTTTATGTTATGAATCTACTCAGTTCTTTGATTATCATGTATGATAGATAGATCTGTTATTTCTTAAGTGCTTTAATTGTGTTAAGAGTGAATGAATGTTATATATAACTCAGTGCTAAGTGCTCAAGATATATAATCATTTATGGTTACTGCGTTAGATCTATATTTGGGTATGTTCTGTGATGTAAATAAAGTTAATGAACTAATGCATATCACCTTATAAGTGTTAATAGAATACTCTGCGATGTATTTTTGTCACAGATCTGTGTCCCAGCTTGGTTACAGACACCTACATCCTATAACCTGATGCAGGAGCATCCCTCACATCAAGCAAGCCAGCGCGGAGAGCAAGAGACAGCTGGACAAGCCAGCACAAATTTTGAAAACACTTGGAAGTGGTTGCGCGACCTTAAATGTGTCATTTAAGATGAAGCGCACTTGTGTATTATAATGGACCTTGAGCAGATAGCTCTCGTCTTTAGGTAGATATTCGAAATTTAATAGACTTAATACTGTTAGATGGGAATTTAATTCTAGATTTGATAGCTTAGAGTCCAAGAGGGAAAACGGATATAGACACCCTCCTTTGTACATTGTAACATTAACCTGAGCATAGAAGAGAAGAACAGAAAAGCATGCAGAGAATTGTATGAAAACACCCATGTACAAAAATTTGAATTAATAGAAGAAAGCTTTGATTCAAATTCATGGTTTGTGTTGTTTCTCTGTGCATTGTTGATATGCTCATGAGTGTTTTCTTTCTATTATACATTTGCTTTTATATGCTATGTATGTGATTTCATGGTTGAGTTTAAGTCGCAGGGGAAGTGAGAATGAGTTTCAATTGTTTCTCTGTTTGAGAAAGAATTCCTGCAAGGAGTGCAGTCAAATTGTCCGCAAGGAGTGCATTGATAGAAGGCTCAAATAGTTAACTTTTGTTCTCATTCACCCAAGAGTGAAAGTGGGTCGTAGAAGCCATGCAAGGAGTGTGCAGGCCAAGCTAAGTCTCAGAGTTTCGATTTTGAGTGAGGGGATTGAAAGACTGTTGTTGCAGGAGTGCGCAGAGTCAAAGACTTCAACACTCAGTCGAGGTTGAAGGTTTGTCGCAAGAAGTGCATGCAAGAGATTTCCAGGAGGACTTAAAGTCGTGAACAAGATCAGGAGGTATAGAACCTTGAGTAATTACCATGGAAAGCACAGGGAGTTGATGTCTTGGAGATTTGCAAGAAGTGTAGCAGGTTTTGCGAGTAGGTGGACGAGTTTTGTGGAGACAAACGCAATCATCTCGCAGAGTTGTCGACAGGAGAACGGACGGACGAATTTCTCTGAGGAGATTTCGCGAATCATAGTGAGCCGTGGGATCTCGCAGAGGTACGAGGAAGTTACAGCATATAGTGTGGGAAGGTTAAAAGTTCAGGACATACAGAGCATTGAGTCCAGCTAGCCAGAGTCGTGGGGTTATTTCGCGAAATCACCTATCGGGGTTTCGCAAGAAAAGAGTCAAAGATTTGGCCACGGGAATCGTAATATTGCAATACGCGAAATCCCAATGGGAGAATCGCGTGGTCCACAGCAGGCTTAGTGGAGTACAGGTAGCATGAATTCATCGGGATCTCGCTGTGAGAAGTCCCGAAATATTGGGGTTAGGATTCGTGATCCCGCGAAGTCCAAAGTCCCGACAAGATAAGGGACGTTGAAAAGTCAACTCACGTGCGCATCAGTGTTTCGGCGCATCGGGTATCGGGGGTTGGAAAACCACGTGCTTGGTATCACAAGTAGCGAAGTCACGATAGAGCGAAGTCCCGATAGAGGGAAGAGGAAGTCAACATTGACTGATATCTTGGGTCTCGAGGATTCAAGAACCCAGTGCTCAACCTTTGAACTCGCGAAGTCACGAGTTTCGATTCCCTGAAAAGTTAAGAAGGGGATCACTTGAAGAGAGCTGTGGGTGTAAATTTCCCGATAGGGAAATAGAATAACCTTAGAGTTCTTCGGGCCGAGAAGCAGAAGAAGATCCTATGAGAGCGGGCGTGCTCCGAGGAGTGCGGTTGCGCCAGGTGTGGTATCAGAGCGGGAATATCTCTTTGCTTTCTGTAGCAGAGAAGAAGGAAATTTGCCATGCTGCCAAGAAGGGAAAGACAATCACCTGATCCAGAAAATAGGGAGGTGAGGAGAAGAGGCAGGCAGGTAGTCAATCCAGAAATGGAGAGACAAATGCATGATCTCCGAGCAAGACTCAAAGATATGGAGACAGCGCAAAGATGCACAACTAGTGCAGGGGATCTCAGTGATTCCGATAGTGAAATAGAAGTTGAACACGAGGAGGAAGTTACAGCTGAGGATGCAGCAAATGAGCGCTTAATTAAAGCCATTGCCAGAATGGGTGCAAAGGCAAAGATGGATATTCCAGTTTACGAGGGAAATCTGGATGCAGAAGAGCTACTAGATTGGATTAGATCTCTTGACACCTACTTCGACTATGACGATGTCGAAGAGGATAAGAAATTCAAGCATGTTGTTACGCGCTTGAAAGGACATGCAGCATTATGGTGGGATGAGATACAAGCAGACAGACGCTGCAAGGGTAAGCAGGAGATCAAGAGTTGGGATCAGATGATCGCGAAGATGAAATCAAAAATCATCCCAAGAGATTACCAAATGCAGAACCTGAGACAGAAGCTGATGACAGTGAAAGAATACACTGAGGAATTCTATCGACTGAACATCAGGGCAGGTCATCGGGAGAGTGATGATGAGAAGGTTGCTAGATATCTAAATGGTCTGAGATATGACATTCAGAATGAATTAAGCATGGTTACCATCAGGACGGTGGAGGATGCTTATCAGATGGCTTTGAAAGTAGAAGAGAAGTTGAGCCGTAAGCAAGGTCAGTAAGGCCGAGGCAGAAGTCAGCCCAGAGGCAAGGCAGTTGTCTAGGACAAATTCTAGAAGCCCAAGGAGGAATGGAAGAAACCTCAGGGTAAAGTTGAAAGAGGTGGAACCTCACAAAGAGGGCCATACGTTGAGTAGAGAGGGCAGCATACAGAGCAGAGCGGAGGGTATGCTGACAACAACACTTTTCCTCATACCAGAGGTAGAGGAAGAGGAAGAGGTGGAGTCATCACATGCTTCACATGTGGAAAGAATGGGCACAAGTCTTATGAGTGTCCAGAGAAAAAGAAGGACATTGGGGAAGCTCGCATCACCGAAGCACATAGGCAGGATGTTGAAGCAGAAGACATTGAAGGTGGAAGATCGCTTATGATGTGTAAATTCCTTTTGACACCCAAGAAGGAGGTGGAGAGTTCAGTTCAAAGGACCAGACTATTTAGGACTTCTTGCAAGACCAAGGATAGGGTGTGCAAGGTCATCATAGACAGTGGTAGCACAGATAATCTTGTATCCACAGAGATGGTAGAGAAGCTGGAGATGGAGATGACTGATCATCCCAACCCATACAGAGTTTTGTGGCTACAGAAAGGACACCAGGTAACTGTTACTAAACAATGCTTGGTTGAATTCAAAATAGGTGGTTATAATGATAAGATTTTATGTGATGTTATTCCCATGGATGTATGTCATTTATTGTTGGGTAGACCATGGCAATATGATAGAAATGTGATTCATGATGGGAGAATGAACACATATACCCTGGAGAAGAATGGGAGAACCCATATGTTGCTTCCAATAAAAGATAAGGAGGTGAAGCCGGAGGTAAGCAACATTATACTTCTCATGAGTGGGAAGGAACTTCTTATAGAGGTTAAGAAGAAGGAAGATCCACAATTCTTTGTGGTCAGGAAACCGAGGATTGTTCTGACTAGCACAAGAGTGGATGATTTACCAGATGAAGTTCAGGAACTGCTGGAAGAGTTCGCTGACATCATAGTGGACAAATTACCTCGTTCATTTCCACCGATGAGGAGTGTGATTCACCACATAGATATCATACTAGGAGCCAGTGTTTCAAATAAAGCCACATACAAGTTGATGCCGCAGGAAAATGAAGAGGTCAAGAAGCAAGTCCAGGATTTGATGGACAAAGGATTGGTCAAGGAAATCTTGAGTCCATGTGTCGTTCCAACGGTACTCAGTCCGAAGAAGGATGGAGGTTGGAGAATGTGTACTGACTCAAGAGCGATCAATAAGATAACCATCAGGTATAGGTTTCCATTACCGAGAATGGATGATCTGATGGATTTCCTGAGTGGGGCAAAGTACTTTTCAAAAATTGATTTGAAGAGCGGATACCACCAGATTCGCATGAGGGAAGGCGATGAGTGGAAGACAGCCTTCAAGACAAACAAAGGATTGTATGAATGGCTAGTCATGTCGTTTGGCTTAACGAATGCATCAAGTACCTTTATGAGGTTGATGAACGAAGTCCTGAGGGAGTTCATCGGGAAGTTCGTCATTGTTTATTTGGATGACATATTGATTTACAGTAAATCAGTGGCAGAACACTTAAAGCATTTGGCTATAGTGATGAGGAAGCTACAGCAGGAGAAGCTGTTGATTAATATGAAGAAGTCCTCATTTATGAAGACAAAGCTCATTTACTTGGGTTTTGTTATTTCAGCTAATGAGTTGAGGATGGACCCGGATAAAGTGGAAGTGATCAAGAATTTGCCATCACCAAGAAATGTTTTTGAGGTGAGAAGTTTTCATGGTTTGTCTAGTTTCTACCGGAAATTCATCAAGAATTTCAGTGGAATCAGCGCAACGATGATGGATACAATGAAGAAGCGGCATAAGTCTTTTCACTGGACAATAGAGGCTGAGAATAGCTTTAATCTATTAAAGTGGAAGATCACGGAACAACCAGTTTTAGTGTTCCCAAATTTCCAGAAGACATTTCAGGTGAAATGTGATGCAAGTGGTTTTTCCATAGGAGAGGTCTTGAGTCAAGAAGACAGACTGGTTGCATATTTCAGTGAGAAGTTGGGTGAGGCAAAACTGAAATACTCCACATATGATAAAGAATTTTATGCTATCATACATGCATTAAAGAAGTGGAGGCATTACTTGATACCCAAAGAATTTGTGTTGTACAGTGACAACCACGCATTATAGTTTGTGACTCAACAAGAGAAGTTGAATCAAAAACATGCAAAATGGGTTGAGTATATACAGAATTTCACATTTGTGATTAAGCATATTTCTGGTACGGCTAAAAAAGTGGCTGATGCTTTGAGCAGGAAGTGCTTTTTGTGGCAGGAGTTCTGAGTCAAAACATTGGGTTTTGAAAATCTCAGGGACATGTACGCAGGAGATGCGGATTTTGTTGAAGCGTATGAAGTAGCTGAGAATCCAGTTCTCAGAGATAGGAGTCCATGAATATATTATATGATCCAGGAGGGATTGCTACTCAGAGGCAATCAACTGTGTATTCCGAAATGCTCCATGAGGGAGAATCTATTGAAAGGGAAACACAGTGGTGGATTAGCAGGACATTTTGGCCATGAAAAAACATTCGCGAAGCTGAATGAGTCATATTTTTGGCCAGGAATGTGAGAAGATGTCAAGAGGTTCGTTGACAGATGTAGAATTTGCCAACATTCAAAGGGGAGAAAGCAGAATACGGGACTATATCAGCCGTTACCCATACTAGAGAGACCATGGGAAGTGATAAGTATGGATTTTGTATTGGGGTTGTCGAGGACAAAAAGAGGTGTTGACTCAATCTTTGTGGTAGTGGATAGATTTTCGAAGATGGCACATTTTATCCCATGCCAGAAGACCAGCGATGCGACTCACATCGCAAATCTCTTTTTCAAGGAGGTCATTCGACTTCATGGGTTGCCGAAAAGTATAGTTTCGGATAGGGACACTAAATTCATAGGACATTTTTGGAGGACCTTATGGAAGAAGATGGGGACTAACTTGGCATTCAGTTCTACTTATCATCCTTAGATGGATGGACAAACGGAAGTGGTCAACAGGAGTTTAGGAGACTTGTTGAGAATCCTGGTGACAGAGCACCACAACAGTTGGGATAACATATTGCCATAGATAAAGTTTGCATACAATGATTCTGTGAATCGGAGCACAGGGAAGAGTCCATTTCAGGTTGTATATGGCATGCAGTCGAGAGGATTTTCTGAACTGCGAGATTCAGAACAGACTATGACTAGCAGTGCTAGTGCAGAAGAATTCGTTGAGGCGATGAAAGAACTTCACAGCAGGGTGAAGCAACGACTATTGGATTTGAACTAGGAATATAAGCGCAGAGAAGATCAGCATCGGAGACAACTTCAGTTTGAAGTTGGTGATCTGGTTATGGCACATTTGAGGAAGGAAAGGTTCCCAAGGGGAACATATAATAAGATGAAGATGAAGAAAATTGGACCTTGCAGGGTCTTGAGAAAATTCGGAGAAAATGCTTATGAGATTGAGTTGTTGGATGGCATCGGAATATCTCTGATATTCAATATCGTAGATTTATACCCATACAGGGCTAGAGAAGCAGACACTAGAACTAAACAGCCAGTGATCCAGTGGGTGAAGAAATTTCCAGTTGTAGAGAAGCCGCAGATGGAATGCATACTGGACAAGAAAGTGGGTAAGAAGACCCGAAGGAAAGAATACTTTGAGTATTTGGTTAAGTGGAAGAACCATCCAGTGGAAGATGCCAGCTGGGAGACTGAAGCGGAAATACAGAAGCATGGGCAGACCGTGCAGGAGCTCATGGACAGGAGCCCATGAAAATTTTCAAGCTGAGGAGTATGATGCAGGGGCATCCCTCACATCAAGTGAGCCAGCGCGGAGAGCAAGAGACAGTTGGACAAGCCAACACAAATTTTGAAAACACTTGGAAGTGGTTGCAAGACCTTAAATGTGTCATTTAAGATGAAGTGCACTTGTGTATTATAATGGACCTTGAGCGCATAGCTCTCGTCCTTAGGTAGATAGTAAGCATTTAATAGACTTAATGCTGTTAGATAGGAATTTAATTCTAGATTTGATAGCTTAGAGTCCAAGAGGAAAAACTGATATAGACACCCTCCTTTGTACATTGTAACATTAGCCTGAGAATAGAAGAGAAGAACAAAAGAGCATACATAGAATTGTATGAAAACACCCATGTACAGACATTTGAATTAATAGAAGAAAGATTTGATTCAAATTCATGGTTTGTGTTGTTTCTCTGTGCATTGTTGATATGCTCATGAGTGTTTTCTTTCTATTATACATTTTCTTTTATATGTTGTGTATGTGATTTCATGGTTGAGTTGAAGTTGGAGAGGAAGTGAGAATGAGTTTCAATTGTTTCTCTGTTTGAGCAAGAATTCCTGCAAGGAGTGCAGTCGAATTGTTCGCAAGGAGTGCATTGACAGAAGGCTCAAATAGTTAACTTTTGTTCTCATTCACCCAAGAGTGAAAGTGGGTCGTAGAAGCCATGCAAGGAGTGCACAGGCCAAGCTAAGTCTCAGATTTGTGATTCTGAGCTAGGGGATTGAAAGACTACTGCTGCAGGAGTGCGCAGAGTCGAAGACTTCAACACTTAGTCGAGGTTGAAGGTTTTCCACAAGGAGTGCATGCAAGAGATTTCCAGGAGGACTTAAATTCATGAACAAGATCAGGAGGTATAGAACCTTGAGTAATTACCAGGGAAATCACAGGGAGTTGGTGTCTTGGAGATTTTCAAGAAGCATAGCAGGGTTTGCGAGTAGGCAGATGAGTTTCGTGGAGAGAAACGCAATCGTCTCGCAGAGTTGTCGATAGGAGAACGGACGGACAAATTTCTCCAAGGAGATTTCGTGAATCACTGTGAGTCGTGGGATATCATGAAGGTGCGAGGAAGTTACAGTGTATAGTGTGGGAAGGTTAAAATTTTAGGACATATAGAGCGTTGAGTCCAGCCAGCCAGAGTCGTGGGGTTATTTCACGAAATCTCCTATCGGGGTTTCGCAAGAAAAGAGTCGAAGATTTGGCCACGGGAATCGTGATATTGCAATACACGAAATCCCGATGGGAGAATCGTGTGGGCCACAGCAGGCTTAGTGAAGTACAGGTGACATGAAGTCATTGGGATCTTGCCGTGAGAAGTCCCAAAATATTGGGGTTAGGATTTGCGATCCCGCGAAGTTCGAAGTCCCGACAAGATAAGGGATGTTGAAAAGTCAACTCACGTGTGCATCGGCGTTTCAGCGCATAGGGTATCGAGGGTTGGAAAACCACGTGCTTGGTATCGCGAGTAGTGAAGTTGTGATAGAGAGAAGTCCCGATAGAGAGAAGAGGAAGTCAGCGTTGACTGATATCTCGGGTCTTGGGGATTCGAGAACCCAGTGCTCAACCTTTGAACTCGCGAAGTCACGAGTTTCGATTCCCTAAAAAGTTAGGAAGGGGATCGCTTGAAGAGAACTGTGGGTGTAAATTTCCCGATAGGGAAATAGAAGAACCTTGGAGTTCTTCGGGCCGAGAAGCAGAAGAAGATCCTGTGAGAGAGGGCGTGCTCCAAGGAGTGCAGCTGCACCATAACCCCCTCTGCTTCTACCTCAGGTGAGACCTCACCTGCTTCGCAGGTGTTGCTGAAAGGGACAGTAGTCGGGGTTTTTTTGGTGCGTTGTTAAGCATTGAACCCTGGGTCTGCCCCTGTACCAACAAATGGTTTCATTGTCAGGACCTAAAACTGTGATTGTTGGGAACTAAAGTAAAGAAAAGAGAATATTTTTGCATAGATCTGTTTTTGAAGTGTGCAATACTCTACTTGACTTGTGAAGCTTTGTGCTAAGAAATAATTTCGATCTGAATTAAATAGGTAAGATCTTAAAATAGGTAAAGATTTTTTCTTTGAAAAGAGTAAGATAAGTGAAAATTTTTGTTTTGAAAGCATGAACCTAAGTATGTTTAATAAACTTTGTCCTAGTCTAAAGAGTAGGGCGCAGTTGGAAGAAAAAATTGATCTGAGTAAATTTAATAGAAATGAATAAAGATATGTCATTCCTATGCATATTAAGAGTTTTTGGACTAATAAGTGGATGCAGGAACCTAGAATTTTTTTTTTTTCAGATTGTAGGTCCAACACTATGTGTAAGTTCTCTTCCAACATTGCCTTATAAAACATAAATTCCATTAGAGAAGTGTTATCCTAACATCTTTACAATTCCTTATTCATCATATAACCATTCATAACCATTCAACATAATTAAAATTTATGAGCAGATCATAATAAATTACATAACACAACAGAATAATGAAAATACATACCTCTAACTGATGCTACTATTGTTCCCCAGCTCTGCCTGATGATCTACCCAAAACCGTCTAACCTCCCAGCCAGCTAGGAACAGAGCCTCTCCAGCTCCCTAGCTCCAGGAT
Organism: Picea glauca; assembly: GCA_000966675.3. NCBI lineage: Eukaryota > Viridiplantae > Streptophyta > Pinopsida > Pinales > Pinaceae > Picea > Picea glauca. The sequence goes on from JZKD02S1674878.1 coordinate 225,136, forward strand.
TCCTGGCCCTTGAGCCCAAAATCCCAGCAATAGGTGCCCCCCTATAACAGTCCTACAACAAGCTTCTCCGGCCAAAAACCAGTAATACAATCTTCCAATGTCCCCCAAAAAAAATCTCCAATACAGTCTCCCAATGTGAAAAAATAATTATTTCTCCAAAAGTCCCCTTCTCCCAAGTGTTTCCCCCCCTCATATCCTCCTTCCCCCTCCCTCCCTCATTCACCACCCTCTCCCTTTCATTAAGACTCACCCACCTTATCCCTCCATTCAATGCCAACCACCTTATCCCCTTCTCTTTAATGGTTCCATCATTCAATACAAAATAATAATTAATAAATTATTAAACAGATATTTAAACATTAAATTCATTAATTAGTTATTTAAACCAATTCACATTCAACAAATATTTAACCAAGACAATTAATTAATTAATTAAACTAATATACATTAAACAATTAATTAAACCATGACAATTGATTAATACTTAGGGTTGTCACATACACCCACCCTTCAGGAAACTTCATCCCGAAGTTAAGGTATTTTATGATACAAGGGAAAAGACACATGGTTCACACATTCATATCAAATAACCGACATTATTAGTAAGTAAGTCAAGAAAACTCATACATACTAGTGTACATGTACAATAAATGCATGTGTAGCTAGTACATACAAGTCTCGTACATGTACTAATAACTATAATTATCACCCTTATAGTCATTTCTGTATGCATCCAATCCAATCAATAAGACTATTCATTTTATAAAAGATAATAAACCAATGAAATGTTCGTGAATTCACTTAATTACAATAATCTAGCTTAACAATTTTATTTAGACAATTGTGTTTTAGTTACGTAATTATGAATATTCATATATACACATTTTATTTTAATAAGGAAAGACAATAAATTCCACCATAAGACGAATCTCCATACACTCTCAACTATTTCTACTCATCCTTCCTCCCTAACTTACTTCCATCTTCCATTCCTATCCTTCCTCTGTTGGACTATCTTGGAGCATCAACTATATTGACCTAACTCCAAATAGAACTCGTAAGCGGAAGTGTCACTATCTTGACCAAGCTTCCCCAGCAGGCAACTGACAGTCATCATCACACGTCTAGGGGAGCGTGAGCTAACATTGTCCTCCCATGACTCCAAGTTTCAGAGGATACACGGTGGGAAATGCCTCCACCCCTCCTAACAGGAATAGGGTCCACACCCTACAATGGAATATACAGTGGCACCGTGTTGCTGGGAGTTTTCTCACCGTTTATTCATTTTTGGGCAGTCTCACCACCTGAAATACAACACTGGTCCACATATCATAGAAATGCATCCAAGCCAATATAATTTTCACATACAAAGATTCATACCATATTGTTTCTCGGTCAGTGGTCATGACATCCACTTCCATTATTATTATCCCTTGGCAATTTCATAGCCCAATGACCTGCATATTAATCTATAACACAAACTCATACATATCTATGCATTATCATCATGTAATTGCATACAAACATAATTTCAATTCGGTATCCGCGTACCAACAACTTTAACATCAAAGTTTTCAAGTTAGAAATAGATATCATAATATCCCATAATTCAATTAACGTCACCCATTCATAGAATTATCATTTACATAATAGATTGCATCATACCCAACATCATTCAAATAGCATTTAAACCTTCATAGGATTTGCATTCACACAGTATATCGCATCATATCCATCATCATCAATAACATTTAAACATTCATAGAATTTACATTCACATAGTAGATCACATCATATCCATCATCATCAATAACATTTAAACATTCATAAAATTTACATTCTCACAATATATTGCATCATATTCATCATTATTCAAATACATTTAAACATTTATAAAGGTTCATACATCTTAAAAGTTCAAGTGTATCATTTAATAGTTTCACTGTGAATAGAAAATAAAGGTGTTTAGGCCTTAGGTAATCCTAGTTGTCTAAGTCAAAAGGTGGT
>JZKD02S1674878.1:233906-248101 GCA_000966675.3 Picea glauca
TTGTACAAGTTGAGTCTTGTGAAAACTGAATGCAAGAAGGTTGTTTGCAAACCATCAGATGTAGGTTCTACTCTCTCTCTGCCATGTAATAAGGATGTTTCAATGTTAGGCTTCTGGAAAAATTCTCCATACAGGGGATAAGGTGGGCAGGTAGGCCCTTGGCTCCAGATTTTAAACCAGGGCTCTGATACCATGTGTAAGGTCTCTTCCAATAGAGCCTTATAAAACATAAATTCAATTAGAGAAGTGCTATCCTAACATATTTACAATTCCTTGTTCAGCATATAACCATTCATAACCATTCAGCATAATTAAAATTTATGAGCAGATCATAATAAATTACATAACACAATAGAATAATGAAAATGCATACCTCTAACTGATGCTACTATTGTTCTCCAAATCTGCCTGATGCTCTGCCCAAAACCATCTAACCTCCCAACCAGCTAGGAACAGAGCCTCTCTGGCTCCCTAGCTCCAGGATTCTGTAAGTATTCCTGGCCCCCGAGCCAAAAACTCCCAACAACATGTGCCCCCCTGTAACAGTCCTACAACAAGCTTCTCCAGCCAAAAACCAGTAATACAGTCTTCCAATGTCCCCCAAAAAATGCTCCAATACAATCTCCCAATATGAAAAAATAGTTCTTTCTCCAAAAGTCCCCTTCTCCCGAGTGTTTTTCCCCCTCATATCCTCCTTTCCCCCCTCCCTCATTCACCGCCCTCTCCCTTTCATTAAGACTCACCCACCTTATCCCTCCATTCAATGCCAACCACCTTATCCCCTTCTCTTTAATGGTTCCATCATTCGATACAAAATAATAATTAATAATTTATTAAACTAGATTTTATTAAACAGATATTTAATCATTAAATTCATTAATTAGTTAATTAAACCAATTCACATTTAACAAATATTTAACTAGGACAATTAATTAATTAATTAATTAAACCAATATACATTAAACAATTAATTAAACCATGAAAATTGATTAATACTTAGGGTTGTCACACTATGATCCTAGTGCGCAGTATAGAGGAGGTTGGGGAACATTTAAAAGAAAAAGAGGATTAAGTTTGTGTTATAATTGCAGAAGACCAAGACATCTTGCTAAGGAATGCCTTGGCATAGGTCCTATTTGTCTTTGTTGTAATATTGTTGGTCATGAAGTTGAGGATTGTCCAAGGATGATTGCTAAAGTTGAACGAATGAACATGAGACAAGAAAACTATGAAGAAAGTCAAAAGGCTAAGGGCATGTAAGAAATTCATAAAGAGAAAGAATCAAAGAAAGTTCAGACTACATTAGTACAGTTGAAATAAATGATGGATGTTCACAAATATGTCATTTTACCAGAGATCCTAAAAGTAAAACAATGCATAAGTGAAAGAATAAAATACTTCGACATAGACTATATCTTGGATGAGGAAACACAAGTAAATATTATGACAAAAGAAACTTGGGAAATTTTGGGAAAGCCTATTGTGGTACCTTAATTAGGAAGGATAGGCTTGTTTAAAGGAAATATGATAACCCTATGTGGAAGAGTTACTAATGTATTTTTTTCCCTCGACCAATTTTTGGAGAACCTTGGTCGTGTTTGACCATTTTTGGTACTTCGATAGGCTGGTCGAAGACGAAGTGCTAGGCGAAGCAAAGATTGCGGGATCTCGCCCCCTTTTGTGAGCTTATTGGGATTAGGGTTTATGTAAAAGGTATGGGATATCGGCACATGGGTTTACCCATGTTTAGGCCCCATTTTTTATGTATAAATAGAGATCTAGGTGATGTAAGAAAGTAGTGGAGAGACCTAGTAGAATCATCTTAGTGTGGAGCTAGAGGATTTGTGCATACTATGTGTTAAGACTTGCAGAGCTAAGTGCAAGTGATTGTAATAATCTTGTGTACAGACTGTGTAATAAGGCTTTGTGTTGTGACCTAACTCGGGGAAGGAGGATCTGGTGAGGTGTGCACAAATATCCTATCCTATGCGAAGTTATTTTTGTGGCTTTGTGCATGTAAGAGGATTGAAAGAAGATAATAAAGAAGACAAAGAGTTGGTGGACGTATCCCCACACTGGGGTTGAACCATGTATATCTTGTGTTTTGATTACTTTGTGTCATTAATGTGATTTATGCTTAGTGTTGAATATTTATGTATGTTAGATGCATCTGATATAGTAGCTTAGTGTTTAATAACTTGGATGAATGCTAGATTTGTTGATGCTATGTGCTAAATGATCAGATATGCTTAGATCTTGTTGAATACTACATTGTTATGTAATTAGGGTTTTACCTGCAATGTGAATGAAGGGTTAAGGGATAATGAACATTAATTGTTAAGTTCTCTATTAAAGCATTGTGATCACAAATCTATGTCCCATCCAGGTTGCAGACACTTCAGTCCTGCAACCCCCCCTGCCTCTACCTCGGGTGAGACTTCATCTACTTCGCAGGTGTTGCCGAAAGGGTCGGTAGTTAGGGGTGTTTTGGTGTGTTATTGAAGCATTGAACCCTGGGTCTGCCCCTGTGCCAACAAATGGTTCCATTGTCAAGACCTAAAACTGTGAATGTTGGGAACTGAGGAAAAGAGAAAGCTATGTGCATAGATCTGTTGTTGTAGTGCACAGTACTCTACTTGACTTGTGAAGCTCTATGCGAGAAGGGAATTAGATCTGAAGAAAAGGGGTAAGATCTTAAGGCTTTGTCTCTGATAAAGGTAAGATAAGTGGAAATTTTTTGTTTCAAAAGAATGGATCTAGGTATATTTGATGAATTTTGTCCTAGTCTGAAAACTAGGGCACAACTAGAATAAAGAAGATATGATATGAATAGATCTGATAAAAATAGTGAAAGATATGTTATCCCTATTCATAGAAAGAATTTTTGGACTAACAAATGGATGCAGGATCCTAGAAAGAATTTTTTGTAGGTCTATCACTATGATCCTAGTGCGCAGTACAGGAAAGGTTGGGGATCGTTTAAGAGAAAGAGAAGATTGACATTATGTTATAATTGCAGAAGATCGAGACATGTTGCTAAGGAATTCCCTGGTAGAAGTCCTATTTTCCTTTGTTGTAAAGCTACTAGACATGAAGTTTTAGATTTCCCTAGAATGATTGCTAAAGTTGAAAAGATGAACATAAGACAAGAAGACCATGAGGAAGGTCAAGAGACTACGAATATGATAAAGAACTAGAAAGAACCAGAGGCTATATTATTATAGATGAAAGAAACACTGAATGATCATAGAGACATCAGTTTATCAAATATTTTAAAAGAGAAAGAGTGCATAGAAACAAGAATAGGAGACTTCAACATATATAGGTGAACATTATGACAGAAAGTACTTGGGAAATCTTAGGAAAGCTTGCTATGATTCCTTCATTGGGAGGAATAGGATTGTTTAAAGGAAATATGATAACCCTATGTGGAAGACTTGCCCATGTACCTATGGTTTCTCATGGAACATCAACAAAAGAAGAATTTGAGGTCATTAAGTTTGTTGAGAACAATGCTCCCTTTTCACTTTTGTTAGGAAAGACTTGGATCGAGAGAGATCAAATCTAAAGGAGAGAAGAAGAGGAAGCTATAGAACAGAAAAAGAAAGAATTAAGGGATTTCATGGCTAAGAGAATATCACGCTTAATAAAAGAACAAGAGGACAAGTCGAAGCAACTGAGGACCAGAGACTTAGTTGTCGATGTTGAAAAAACACAAGGCTTAAATAACCTATCCATGTAGGAGAGTAGAGCACCTACTCCAGAAACAATAAGAGAAGAAGTATTATCCTCGAACCTTGGGAAAGATCCTCAATAGTGTGAAGTTACTATGATAAGAAAGGATAAGAACAAGAATGGAAAGAGGAATCCATAGATGAAGATCACCGGAAAGAAAGCTAGAAAGATCAGTAAGAAAAAATCAAAGCTAGAAAAATTGCAAGAGGTTCCAGAGAGGACTTCGCAGAAGGAAGGCTTATAGAACTTGAACCTCGCCGGAATAGCAGAACAACATCGACTGGAACTTCGCCACGACGAATAAATATGATCGTTGGAGGTGTTCAACAATTAGAACGATGCTCCAGAATAGCTAGAAATGCAGTTATTGCCGGAACGTTCGCCATTGGACCATTGAGACCATGCCATAATAGATGGAATTGTATTGATCGAGTTATTCCTACCCGTTGGAGGAGTCTGTTACGATGTTTCCTATTTATCCCGTCGAGCATTGCACCGAGGACACTTTCGTGAATTGTGATTATCTGAGCCCACATAGAACTAATCACTTTCATGTAGTGCTTATTGTAACCTCCCCATCTGTTCTACTACCTCGATTGTTTGTTCACCGACCCAAGATATCTATTATCAAGCGTGTATATTGGGTGACCTTAGCATAGTAGAAAAATACATTGAAGAAATCCTCATAGACCTCATGGCTAAGAAGGTCCTATCTACAGGAGTACAGGCCTCGTCGACGAGAGGAGTGCAAGCATCCCCATCGACTACATGTCGATCTGGGCCCTCCCGAACTACGATCAAGAAGAGAAGCAAGCATCACGATGACTTGGAAAATGTGAATCTCGTCCCATCAATCCTGCCCAACTATATCCCACCTTTGGATGGCGCGGTTAGTCATGATAACATCCTGAGGGACTTTGAATATACATTGATTACTGTGTACCTCTCGAAGGGGATACGCATAGTTGGACTATAGTTAGGACATATTATGACGTTGAAGATCACTGAATTCAACTTAGGAGACCGCAATAACTATGGCATGCTCGAACCACACAAGTACTTGACCAAGACAACGAGGAAGAAGTTGAAGATAATCCCCTAGCTGTGGACTATGGACATCGCGAGGTCCACCATTCTTAATGTGATGAAGATACAACACTTCGGCATACATTAGGAGGTTAACGCATCCATTAAACTCCTCATGTCATGCTACCATGTTGGTTACCTATGGTTAGATTGACGCATCACAGCAGATCCGGCGTTGATCCATTGGATCACTGGATTAAGCATGCAAGGACCAAATCCCCAGGATTTTTACCCAGGGAAGGCTCCAGATCGCGCCCTGGCGGAGCGCATAAAAGAAACCTATGTCAATGTGGAGAAAGGGAAACGGGGCTACAAGGTAACCTCCATCCAAAATGGCACAATTCACCTAGATTTCCTATTGATCATTGGTAAGCTCATCAAGAATAACATACCAACGCAAGTCACGGGGTTCGTCATCGACCTCGTAGGGAAATGCGTCAAAGGGATGAAAATGAATTGGGCGAGCAACCTCGTCAACCAGTTAGATAAATACTATCGCGAAGCTTAGGATCAAGGCTACAATTTCCATTTCAGTTGGTTGTTGATTCTCATTACCTACATTGCTTGGGAGATGCCGGAAGGAGCGACCTTCCTTGAAATTGAGTCGTCTAAACCACTAGCTGTGAAGTTCACTACGCTATGGTACTCAAGCGACATGGAGAAGAAATGGAAGTCAAATGTGTGTTCCACACCTATTATTTACAGCTAAACAGGGCCATTGAATCCTTCCCTCGCATGATATCGAACACTTTGCACAAGTTCAAGCCAATTGCGAAATTTCACGCAGACATGCACTTCATCTATATCACTACGCGCGGAGATGAACACAAAGAAGAGCTCTAGTCCTATTACAAACTCATAGAGGAGGACATGGAAGAAATAACCAAGGAATGTCTTGTAGAGTTCCTTATACCAGTCGAATAGACAGAACTCTTTGAACCTGACCTCATCGAAAGTCCTGTAGTTACTTGTGAAGAATATGATGCACCCAGCAACAAAAGGAAGAAAAATAAGGAAGAGGTATAGGAATTGAGCAGTGCATCAAAGGAAACTACACCTGATTCACCTAAAGGAGGAGGAGGTGACGAAGTAGACAAAGAAGAGGATGAAGGGGAAGAAAACAACAGGAACATGGCAAAGTAACACCGCCTAAGGATCCCATCATGGAGGCTGAGGAATCCAAGAAAAGAAAGGGTTCCCCACAGAAACCTTCATCGTGAAAGAAGTCAAAATCCAATAAACCTCCATTTCAGATTATGCTCATGGTAGATGATATTGAACTCGTCATCACCGCTATATCAAATACCTCAGAGGACATTTTGCAGTGAAGCAAATCCAAATAGGAGATAATGTTTGACAGGATCGAGGCAGAGCTCAAAGGGGTATAGCATGCTCTTTATTCGAGATGCATAGTGTCTACTCCATTGTTTTCAGTAGGGAGCATAGAAGTAGGATATGAGTCTTCCCAGCTACGTAGATTAGCATAATCGACCGAGGCTCACCTTCGTTAGGTCCAAGAGGAAAAGGAGTAGGCCATAGAGGCATTAAAGAAAGCAAAATAAGAAGCCCTAGAGAAACGTTGGATTGTGCAGCAAGAGAAAGATGACCTCCAGGCGAATTTTGCAGAGGATAAAGCGTAGATCTAGAAGGAAATAGAACAAATGCTCACAGAGAAGATGGGAGTCAAGGAGGAAATCACCAGAGAATTTCTCTCTGTGTTGGGCCTTGCACAGATAGAAGAAGACGCAGTGGAGAGTCAAGTGGAGAAGCTCGATGAAGCAGAATTGGAACTACAAGTCGTGCCAAGCACTCCGCAGGAAGTGCGAGATCAGAGGGAAGAAACTGCTCGAAGCACAGTAGAAAGAATCAATACATTGGCCCTATAATGCAAGAAATTAAGAATTTGAAGTGTGCATACCTACGAATGCCTTGCAAAAGACCCAGAACAAAGGACATTGGATTCACAACTTTAGGAGGCAAAGCAACAAGCAGTGACAGTACAAGCATAGTTGAAGTCATTGTCAGCAGTTGAGAGGATGAAAGGTCCTAGGGACAGTGCACCATTCATCAATAGGTCCATGACATCCAGAGTAAATTCATGGAAGTTACCCAGAGGCTACAACTAGTGCAGGATGAAGCATGCACACATTTTGAGGAGATTGAGGGGAAAGGTGCACATCTAGAACAAGTAGTCACCATGGTGGAACAACAATTGAAAGGAACGATGACCGAGAAAGTTATTCAGGAGTTCGTCGAGTAGGAGGCTCTGGTGAAGCAGCAGGTCGAAGAAGCTTGAGCCAATCTCAAGGCCTTCAAAGCAGAGTTGCCCATATTAGAGTGACTCATGATGCATCACAGGTGAGTGTTGGGGGCATGTTGGCCCTCGACCAAGTTTTGGAGAACCTTGGTTGTGTTTGAACATTTTTGGGACTTCGACAGGCTAGTCGAAGACGAAGTGCCAGGTGAAGCGAAGATCGCGGGATATCACCCCCTTTTGTGAGATTTTTGGGATTAGGGTTTATGTAACAGGTATGTGATATCAGCCCATGGGTTTACCCATGTTTAGGCCCCATTTGTGATGTATAAATAGATATCTAGGCAATGTAAGAAATTAGTGGAGAAACCTACTAGAATCGACTTAGTGTGGAGCTAGAGGCTTTGTGCATACTATGTGTTAAGACTTGTAGATATAAGTGCAAGTGATTGTAAGAAGCTTGTGTGTAGACTGTGTAAGAAGGCTTTGTGTTGTGACCTAACTTAGGGAAGGAGGATCTAGCGAGGTGCACCTAGATCTCCTTTCCTATGCAGATTTAGTTTTGTGGCTCTGTGCATGTAAGAGGATTGAAAGAACATAATAAAGAAGACGAAGAGATGGTGGGCGTAGCCCCACACTAGGGGTGAACCACATATATCATGTGTTTTGATTGCTTTGTGTCATTAATGTGATTTATGCTTAGTGTTGAATATTTATGTATGTTATATGCATATGATATAGTAGCTTAGTGCTTAATAACTTAGATGAATGCTAGATCTATTGATGTTATGTGATAAATGGTAAGATATGCTTAGATCTTGTTGAATATTGTGTTGTTCTGTAATTAGGGTTTTACCTACGATGTGAATGAAGGGTTAAGGGATAATGAATGTTAATTGTTGAGTGTTCTATTAAATCACTATGATCACATATCTGTGTCCTAGATAGGTTGCAGAAACTTGAGTCCTACAACCCCCCCTACCTCTACCTCGGATGAGACTTCATCTGCTTCATAGGTGTTTCAGAAAGGGTTGGTAGTTAGGGTTTTGTTGGTGAGTTGTTGAAGAGTTGAACCCTGGGTCTACTCCTGTGGCAACATGTACCTATTATTTTTCATAGAACATCGACTAAAGAGGAATTTTAAGTCATTAAGTTTGTCAGGGGAAGCGCCCCTTTCCCATTTTTTCTAGGTAAGACTTGGATTGAGAAATATCAAACCAAGAGGAAAGTAGAGGAAGAAGCTACAAAAAATAAAAAGCAAGAACCAAGGGATTTCATAGCTAGAAAAATAGACCAATTAATAGAAGAACAAGAGGATAAGTCAAAGAAACAGAACAAAGTAACAACACAGGAGGAACAGAAAGCAAGAGAATTAGCTATCAAGGTTGAAAAAATGAAAAAATATTTGAAGGACCTATCTATTCCAGAAAGAAGTATATCCACCCAGGAAGTATTAAGAGAAGGGATATTAACTTCAGACCCTTTGAAGGCACCCTTTAACCTCAATAGTGTGAAGTCACTATGCTAAGGGAAGATAAGAATAAGAATGGAAAGAGGATTCTATAAATAGTTAGAGAAACCCAAATCATGGGAAAGAAGGCAAGGAATCTCAATAAAACGAAAGCTAAATTGGAAAAGCTGCAAGAAGTTATAGAAATCAGATGGAAGACTTTGCAGACTGGAACCTCGCAAGAGGCAGGTTCACAGGATTTGAACCTCGTTAGAACAACAGGTCCTCATAGAATGGGACTTCGCCCTGGCGAAGTTATATCACCATTGGAGGCACCTCGACCGTTAGAAAAACACTCTAGAATGGTTAGAAATCAAATTTATGGGTTGATGGACCTCTTTTGGATGTTGAGACCACGCTATAACAAACAGATTCACATTGATGGAAGCATTCCTGGCCATTGGAAGAATCTGTTACGATGCCCTGCTTATTTAACACATCGGATGTTGCGCCAAGACCATTTTTTGCTACCCGTGATTAACTGAGACAAGAATATAATTGTTTGTGTGTCGAGCCATGTTATCTGAAACTAGACCTCGTCGTCCATTTGTCTACTCGACATGTTCATTCATCTACCCCGACCTATCTATTTAAAAGTGAGAATGTCAGGTGAACCTAGTGAATTAGAGAACTCCGTCGAGGAATTCCTCAAGAAGCTAACGATCGACAGACTGTTATCTGATGGTTTCCAAGTGTCATCGACTAGGGGACTCTAGGATTTCGCTTCAACTGGACGTCACTCTGGCCATTTCAACCCCGCAACTGAACAATGAAGTAAGCACCGTGATGATATGGCTAATGTGAAGCATATCCCGTCGATCCTACATGAGTATATCCCACCTTTGGCTGGCATCGTTAACCACGACAACATCCCTCGAGATTATGAGTACACCGTGTTCACTGCGTGCATTCCGAAAGGAATACGCGTAGTCGAGAGTTAGTTAGGACAAATCCCACTATTGAAGAACAACAACTTCAACTTGGGAGACCGAACGAACTACACCATGTTGGCACCACATCGCTATATCAAAAATTCAATAGGGAAGAAGCCTTGACTCATCTCATAGTCATGGATAAAGGGGCTGGCACAGTCCACCATGTTGAATGTGATGAATATCCCCCATTTTGGATGCCACCAGGAGGTTAATGTTTGCGTTAAAATCCTCCTTTCGTGCTATCATGGCTGATACTTGTGGCTCGACAGAAGAATTACCATGGATCCGGCGTTGATCTACCAGATCACAAGCTTAAGCATGAAGAGACCTGGCACAACGCATTAAGGAATCTTATGGAGAAGTTAAAAAAGGAAATCGACATTACAAGGTAGCCTCTATACAGGATGGTGCAGTGTGCCTCGCTTGCCAACTCATAGATGGGAATATCGTAAGGAAGAACTTCCCCACATAGGTTACCAGGTTCATGGTGGATCTCGTAGGAAAATGTGTGGAGGGCATACAGATGAATTGGGTGAACTACCTCATTAATAAACTAGAGAAAGATTGCTGCGAAGCCCGGGATTTGGGATATGAATTCCACTACATTTGAATGATCATTTTGATTTCATTTGTCACTTGGAAAATTTATAAAGGAGCCACCTTCCCATAGATCAAACCCTCAAATTCATTGGCTTCTTGGTTTTCAACCTTGTGGTACACCAATGACATGACAAAGCAATGGCAGTCCAACGTTGTGTTTCATGCATACTATCAACAATTGAAGGTTTCCATCGAGTCATTTCCACGCATGAAAGCGTGCACCTGGCACTAGTACTGACTAATAGCAAAGTTCCTCACATATCCACATTTCATCCACATCACTGTGCACAGATACAAGAACCAGGAAGAATTACAGTCATAGTGCAAGATAACAGATGAAGACATGGAGAAAATTACAAAGGAGTGTCTAGAGGAATTCCTTGTACATCTTGTTGATGCAGAACTCTCTAACACTAAAACCATAGGAAGCCCCATATTCACCCCAGTCAAGCATGTCAGACAGTATAGCGGGACGAAGAAGAATAAAAAGAAGGAGGAAGTCCAGGATATAGAGACTAATGAAGAGGACAACATTTCTGAAGATAACAGGTTTGGCTCACTCGGAGGAGGAGGAGAAGATGAAGCAAATAGACAAGGAGGAGGAAATGACAAAGAAGAAGGGTAAGGAGGAGGAAAAGCTACCACCCCTCCACTTGAGGATCCCCCTGTTGGGACAGTAACACCACAGAAAAGGAATATTTCTCCAAATAAACCTTCAACAAGGAAGAAGACGCACGCTAATAATCCCCAGTTGGAGGCCACGCTCATAGAGGACGATATCATTTGGTCTGGGGAGCTATGGAGGATGTTTCTGAGGACATCTTGCAGAGATATGGAGAGAAGCAAGAGGATATATATGGGAGAATTGAGAAGGAATTGAAGGAAGTACAACAAGTTGTTCAATTGGTCCGTACAGTACCCACTATGCCTTCCTCATCATAGACTGTAGAATTGGGGGATGAAACAACCCAATTGAGAAGACTTGCAAATGCAACAGAAGATTGAATTCAGAGAGTCCAGGATGAGAAGGAGAAGGCTACAGAATCCTTGAAACAAGAGAAAGATGAAGCCTTAGAAAAATTATGAGTAGCATAGTACAGTGTAGCTTCCTACGAAAGTGAGAAAGAAGAGTTTCAGGCAATGCTCCAGGAGGATAAAGCTCAGCTACAGAAGCACAAAGAGTAGTTTCTTGTAGAGCAGGTTGTAGTCAAATAAGTGATGATTAAATCATGTCACTCTGTACTAGGCTTGGTACAAGAGGACCAGGATCCATTCGAAGCTCAAATAGTAAATCTCACTGAGATCATCGAGCAGCTTCAAGCCATGATAACAAAATTGGAGACCCAAGCAGTACCGAGCACCCCGTAGGAAGTGCATGACCAGAGGGAGGAGACCGCTAAGAACACACTAATAAGGATAATAATCCTCACCTCGGAATGAAAAAAAATAAGTGATATAAGTGCACAGACATATGAACACCTCACTGAGGATCCGAAGCTAAGGAAGTTGGAAGCATAGTTACAGGAGGCGCAACAACAGGCATTTTTTGTGCAGGCGCAGATGAAGCTACTCACTACTGTAGAAAGAATGAAATGATCCCAGGAGCAGCATGCAGTACAAAAGTAGATCACTACCCTCCACAGGAAAGTAATGGAAGTCATGCAGAAGATGCAACCTGTGCAGGACGAAGCATGCAAGGTGTTCGAAGAAATTGATGGACAGGGCTCGCAATTAGACCAAGTGGTAGCATCAGTAGAATAGTGCCTAGAAGGGCCTGTTACAGAGAAGACAATCCAGAAAGCTCAAGTGAAGCAGCAAGTTGAGGCAGCCCAAGTTAATCTTGAGGCCTTCGAAACAACATTTCCCAGACCTGAGTGACTTGGGATGAGTCACAGGTGAGTGTTGGGGGCATGTTGGCACTCGACCAAGTTTTGAGGAAACCCTTGTCATATTTGGCCCACTTTTGGACTCTAACACGATGGACAAAGAAGGAGCACCCAGGCGAGGTTGAGATCATGGATCTCACTTATTTTGTGGGATATGTGGACCTAGTAAGGGTTTCTTTAGGGTTTTTGTAATGGGTTATGGGATTTTGGCCCATGGGGTTTTCTCATGTTTGGCCCTATTGCAAGGGGTTGTAAAAGTATAAATAAGTAAGAATTTATGGTAGAAAAAAGAATTCTTTAGAGCTAAGTGTAAGCAGTTTGAGTTTATTTGTACAACATAATTCATATGTGTTAAGGCTTCGTGCTCGATAGAGGATTGGCTCTGTGCCCTGACCTAGTTTTGGAAGGAGGATCTGGTACTCAGTGCGCATATCTCTTGTCTAGTGAGAAGATCGACTCTATGGCTTAGTGCACAAGAGTAATTGAATGTAAGAGATTGATAATGGGTCTGGCTCGCTTAGAGGAGGAGGAGAATATGAAGAAAATGGACAAGGAGGAGGAAATGAAGGAGAATAAGGGAAAGGAGGAGGCAAAGCTACCACCCCTCCACTTGAGGATCCCCCTGTTGGGATAGTAACACTGTAGAAAAGGAAGGTTTCTCCAAAGAAACCTTCAGCAAGGAATAAGACGTGTGCTAATAAGCTTCAATTGGAGGCCACGCTCATGGAGGACAATATCTCTTTTGTCTGCGAAGCTATGGAGGACGTTTATGAGGACATCTTGCAGAGATATGGAGAGAAACAGGAGGATTATATGGGAGAATTGAGAAGGAATTGAAGGAAGTACAACAAGTTGTTCAATTGGTCTACGTAGTACCCACTGCACCTTCCTCGTCGCAGATTATAGAATTGGGGGATAATCCAACCCAATTGAGAAGACTTGCAGATGCAAGAGAAGCTTGACTTCAGAGAGTCCAGGAAGAGAAGGAGAATTCTATAGAATCCTTGAAACAAGAGAAAGATGAAGCATTAGAACAATTACTAGTAGCGTGGTATAGTGTAGTTGCCTACAAAAGTGAGAGAGAAGAGCTTCAAGCGATGCTCCAAGACAATAAAGATCAGCTACAGAAGAACAAAGAGAAGTTGCTCACAGAGAGGGCCATAGTCAAAGAAACAGTGAGTAAATAATGTCTCTCTGTACCAGTCTTGGTATAGGAGGACCAGGATCTAGTCGAAGATCAAATAGTGAAGCTCATTGAGATCATCGAGCAGCTTCAAGCCAGGATAACAAAAATGGAGACCCAAGCAGTACCGAGCACCCTGCAGAAAGTGTGTGACCAGAGGGAGGAGACCGCTAAGAAAAAATTAATAAGGATAAGAACCCTCACCTCAGAATGAAAAGAACTGAGTGATAGAAGCACACAGACATATGAACACCTCATCGAGGATCCAGAGCTAAGGAAGTTGGAAGCGTAGTTACAGGAGGCGCAACAACAGGAATTTTCCATGCATACACAGATGAAGTTGTTCATTGTGGTAGAAAGAATGAAAGATCCCAGGAGCAGCGCACAGTACAACAATAGATCAATTCCCTTTAGGGGAGAAGTCACACAGAAGCTGAAACCTGTGCAGGATGAAGCCTGCAAGGTATTCGAAGATATTGATGGACAGGGCTAGCAACTAGACCAAGTGGTCGCATCATTAGAATAGTGCCTGGAAGGGCCTGTTATAGAGCAGATGATCCAGGAGCTCACTGAGTAGGAAGATCAGGCGAAGCAGCAAGTCAAAGTAGCCCGAGTTAAGCTCAAGGCCTTCAAAGTAGCATTTCTCAGACCTGAGTGACTTGGGATGAGTCATAGGTGAGTGTTGGGGGCCTATTGGCCCTCGACCAAGTTTTGAGGAAACCTTGTGTTAGGACCACATATTGTACCTTTTTTCCCATACTTTTTGCCATTATTATACCCTGGACCACCTGTGTTTAGACTTATACTATCATTCCAACTGATCATTCCAAGGTATACAACGTCCTTTCTCATCACTACATGTTTAATCTGTTTTGCATGATATTTTACATTACTCTCGTACTTAACCATTGATTAGAAGTGCATAAGTGTCCATAACTGCAGATTAGCATTTGAGGCCGGTGCTGAAACACAGAACTGTCCAAAGTCGTTGTTGAACTGATGCTGA
>JZKD02S1674878.1:248111-261977 GCA_000966675.3 Picea glauca
GTAGTCTATCAGCACGATTTCCTTTTGCTTTCTCATTTAAGACATAACAGACGGGTCAATATTCCATACTTTTTGCTGGGCTGTTTAAAGAACATGGCACATTACTATCGAAGGGCAAAGGACCCAACCCAGTCACTTACCCACCACCGCCTGGTTCAGTTACTCATTAACAGGGGTTTTGAACAACAGAATCATCCACCCATAAACCCTGCACCAGCTGCCGTAGTCCCTGAAATTCTGACGAGCAGCAACAGCAAAACCCCCCAAATTCCCCCGAAATACCCCACAGCCCACCCACACGAACAACCAGTCCCCCTACCATACCAGAATCCTCGCATACCGCACCAGAGTCTTCCACTTCCTCCCTTCATATCCTAATTGATGACTCTGAACCAGAAAATATTCCTTGCCCTATCATTCATGAGAAACCTCCACGAAAACGACAACAAATCGCTCCCTTTCCACCCTCCTTGCGCAAAAAGTGAACGAAAACCTCAATGAGGCCACCATGGATGACCACTACCCTAGATCCCCCACCTATTCGACTAAAACCCCGTAAACCATTGACCTCCCTAACCTCGGGACCTTTGCCTATTCCAACCATGGGCGATTCAACTCAAGAACCAGACGCCCCAGAAACTGTAACGCCATCGGTCTCACACAGGGTAGCTGAAACACAAGAACCAGCTACCCACTCAGTGGCTGAAACACAAGAACCAGCCATGGCTGAAACACAAGAACCAACCACGGCTAAAACACAAGAACCAGCCACTGACATTGAAATTGAGTTACAGGAATTAGAGACCCAGGCATCATTTGTTTTTGAAGTAGCCGAAACACAAACAGCTACCCATCCAGCAGCTGAAACACAAGAACCAGCCGCTGGTATTGCAGTTGAAAGCAAGGAAATTGAGACCCCGGATGCTGCAACACAACATCCAGTGGCTGAAACACTAGAACCAGCCACTAATTTTGAAAGTGAGGAAATTGAAACACTGAATGCTGCAACACAACACCCAGTGGCTGAAACACAACAACCAGCCACTGATATTGACATTGAGATCCAGGAATCAGAGGTTGAGGGTGCTGAAACACTACTCTCCCTACATTAGGAGGCTGAAACACAGGCA
Organism: Picea glauca; assembly: GCA_000966675.3. Lineage (NCBI taxonomy): Eukaryota > Viridiplantae > Streptophyta > Pinopsida > Pinales > Pinaceae > Picea > Picea glauca. The sequence goes on from JZKD02S1674878.1 coordinate 249,242, forward strand.
TCAGTGGCCATTCCCGTAGCTTCCCCACAAGAACCAGCTAAGGAGACGATGACTGCAACACAAGAACCAGTCATCTTTAAATCCAAACCAACAATGGCCGATGTCTTCGAAGAAAACGAGTTTTTAAAGGCTCAAGTGGAAGCATACTAGCAAGAATTAGCCAGGGCAAGGGAGGCATATGAAAAAGAATTAAATCGGTACGCCTTGGAACGAACAACAACCCTGGCAACACAAACTACATAAAGCATATGCAAGGAATACATGTGCTACCAATGTGGAAATATTTATTATCAGGCAGGATATAAGATAGTCCAAGTTCCAGTACCAGGAGCAGCCCCCACTCCTCTTTTTGAAGTCAAACCTGCTGTAACACAAGAACCAGCAGGACCCATCAAGCTCAAAATTGAACCTGCTGTAACACAAGAACTAGCAGGCCCCTCCAGGATCAAGAAAGAAGCTCCTACTATGGTCAACAAGGCTGTGCAAACAGTGCCCATGGAGAAAGTCACACCTCCCAGTCAAGCCAAACTCTCCACTTCCAGGGAACAGTCCACTAAAACCTTGCCTGGTCCCACCACTTCAGATGCTGAAACACAGACTTGTCACCTGTGGGATGAACATGCTGAAATACAAAAGTGGAAGAAGGAGTATGCTAAGACACAGGCCCAACATCTGCAAGTACACAGGCAAACTTGGAGGAATCACACTTTCTCGAATTGGGAAGCATTGGACCTGACACGCCAGGAAATTTGAGAATTCAAGAAGAAGAACAGAGAGTTAAAAGGTAGAATGGTCAAGGTCTTTGATATGATGCAGCAACTAATGGCCACAAGGAAACCATCCTGTAACTATTCTTTATTTCTCATGGAAAGACTCATGTGGTTTCAGATTAAGTCTATTATAGAAGGGAAGCCCCATGAAGTCATTTCATCAATAGATTTCATTCAAACCTTTGTAGATGCCTCCACCAGAGACTAACACCTCCTCTGTGAGGCATATTTCCATAATGAGGCTATTCCAGAAAACAGGTCACTGAACATAAATCCTCTTGTTGGGGATGTTCAACTTCGAGCATTTACTTCCTTCCTCCTCAATCAAATCACTTGGCAAGGTGACTTTTCAGCTGCCAAGAACAATGAAGATAATCGCGGCCTCTGGATCAGACCAGAACCCCAAGGAGCAGCTACATTCATCTCACAGTATTATGCATTCTTAAAGAAAACAGGGATGACTGAACAGGTTCAGCAGTTGCAATCAGAAGTGATTCGAGATTGTGAACGCATCATTAGTGCCATACAGATTCCTGCCCTATAGGCCAATAACCTGTTCTGGCAGCAATCCACAGAAAGAAGGCAACATTATAATCCTTTTGGTCCTGCCAACTTAGAAGCAACAATTTCTAGGGTACCCAGTTATATCCAGTGTATGAGACATTGTGCTGAAAAGTGGATTGGGTACCGGTTCCATTTTCCCATTCTCTGGTTGCCTGTAGACAAATACCAAATCAGCTACAAGCTACCTAAAAGGGCAGAAACAATAGCATGGCAAGGGATGCAGGAAGTGCAAGGGTTCAAAATGCTGAAAGACAGTACCTCCCACAGTTACAGCTTGAGTAGCTTACATGATCAGAGTAGGTATCCAGACTCGGATTCAGAGTAAGTTGCCTGAGGACATGCAACACCTTGAGCTGGGGGGGATGTTAGGCCCACATATTGTACCTTTTTGCCCATACTTTTTGCCATTATTATACCCTGGACCACCTGTGTTTAGACTTATACTATCATTCCAACTGATCATTCCAAGGTATACAACGTCCTTTCNCATACAGATTCCTGCCCTACAGGCCAATAACCTGTTCTGGCAGCAATCCACAGAAAGAAGGCAACAATATAATCCTTTTGGTCCTGCCAACTTAGAAGCAGCAATTTCTAGGGTATCCAGTTATATCCAGTGTATGAGACATTGTGCTGAAAAGTGGATTGGGTATCGGTTCCGTTTTCCCATTCTCTGGTTGCCTGTAGAAAAATATCAAATCAGTTACAAGCTGCCTAAAAGGGAAGAAACAACAGCATGGCAAGGGATGCAGGAAGTGAAAGGGTTCAGAACGCTGACAGACAGTACCTCCCACAGTTACAGCTTGAGTAGCTTACATGATCAGAGTAGGTATCCAGACTCGGATTCAGAATAAGTTTCCTGAGGACATGCAACACCTTGAGCTGGGGGGGATGTTAGGACCACATATTGTACCTTTTTGCCCATACTTTTTGCCATTATTATACCCTGGACCACCTGTGTTTAGACTTATACTATCATTCCAACTGATCATTCCAAGGTATACAACGTCCTTTCTCATCACTACATGTTTAATCTATTTTGCATGATATTTTACATTACTCTCGTACTTAACCATTGATTGGAAGTGCATAAGTGTCCATAACTGCAGATTAGCATTTGAGGCCGGTGCTGAAACACAGAACTGTCCAAAGTCTTTGTTGAACTGATGCTGAAACACGGAGCTGCTACACAGTCCGAAGTTGCATATGCCGAAACACGGAAGCTGCTACACAGTCCAAGGACGCATATGCTGAAACATGGAGCAGCTACATAGCTCGAGGATGCAGATACCGAAACATGGAGCTGTCACTCATTTCAGAAGTGCAGATGCTGAAACATAGAAGAGACCGCCACGATGCTGAGACACGAACTGTGACAGTTAGCAGTCAAGGCCGACACAGTCAAGAGAGCAATTCACATGGCTGAAACAGCCCGTGAATTGCGATGCTGAAACAACATCAACAGCTATGAGAAGGAACTGTTACACCAGCCGTAACAGCAATATCTCGTGCAACTCCTGTATTAGCATTCGGTTGCGTGAGAATAGGACATCCTATGCTGATTTAGAAAGAAGATCTGATTTAGTGTAGGATTCAGATATGCTTTGTAATGATTGTATCGAAGGGATTTCCTCTTTAAATTCAAGGGAAATCACCATTTGAGGCATCGAAGTTTTGATGTACTAAAGCAACTCCAGAGAAGCGGGACGTGTTCGATCCTTCCAATTTGTAATTTGATATTTCAACAGATGAATATAAGACTGCTTTGATTATTCGTCTCTAAGTTTTTCCCGTTTCAGGGGAATCTTGTGAGAAAGGAGGGCCCACCTTCATCACAAGATTCACCCATTAGTTAGAAGTGTGCTTGTTTAATTTATGTTTATGTTTTGTTTAACTTTCATTTGCTGAAACACTGTTTTAATGGATTACGCTTTGCTGAAACACTACTGACTCTGTCTTAGTCATTGAATGAAAGTTGTCATTTATTTTATCAGCAGTCTTGTGTGATGATTTCGTGAGATTAGCAGAGAACTGGTTAAAAGGTCCCTGCTCAGACAGAAAGGGATCGGGACATCATACCCTCTGTAGAATTCGTTTAATGTTGCAAGTGTGCTAGCAGAGATTTGGTTAAGGTGTCCCTGCTCAGACAGAAAGGGACTACAACACCTTATCTTCTGTAGATTTCCTTTACCCCTGCAAGTGTGCTAGCCAGAGATGTGGTTAAGGTGTCCCTGCTCAGACAGAAAGGGATCACAACACCTTGTCTTTTGTAGGTTTCATTTACCTCTGCAAGTGTGTTAGCTAGGGATTGGATTAAGGGTTCCTACTCATAAATGAAGGAATCAATATCCTGTTCACTATAGACTTTCCTTAGTGTTAGCCAGAAACTGGGTTAGAGATCCCTGCTCAGAAAGAAAGGAGTCTGACTGCCCTATTCTCTGTAGACCTCAACCTCACAAGTGTGCTGCAACAGAAGTAAGGCTCAAGGCTCCTGCTTAGACAGAAAGGAACTATGTTCTTTGGTTTCTGTTAGATAGAGTTAATTGTTTTCTGCATTATTGTTTTCATGGAAGAGTGTTAATACTGAGTCTCTGTTTGAGAGTAAGGGTCCTGTTCTCTGATTGCAAGATAGTTGTTCTTTCCCATTGCAGTATTATTTTTTAATGTAATCCAGGATTCTTAATTAAGCTTTAAAGAATTGCAATAGGGGAATTTCTTTCCTGTGATTTAATTCAGAGCTTCAGTTCATTCAAGAAAGAATAAATAGTGTGAATTTCTTTACTACAACACTAAATGCTTTTGGAATTGAGCATATATAGTGCGTGGCTATCTTTGAAACAAAAGACTTCCCTGGGTTGATAATTTATGTTTCACTTAGTTGTTTAAAATTAATTAAGCAATTATAGTGACCAACACCTTGGTCAGATTTGGCCCACTTTTGGACTTCGATGTGATGGTCGAAGAAGGAGCGCCCAGGCAGAGATGAGATTGTGGATCTCACTTATTTTGCGGGCTATGTGGACCCAGTAAGGGGTTATTTAGGGTTTTGTAATCGGTTATGGGATGTCGACCCATGGGGTTTTCCCATGTTTGGCCCTATTGTAAGGGGTTGTAAAAGTATAAATAAGTAAGAATGTATGGTAGAAGAAAGAAGTCTTGACAGCTAAGTGAAAGTATTTTGAGTTTCTTTGTGTAACATAATGTATATGTGTTAAGGCTTTGTACTCGATAGAGGATTGGCTCTGTGCCCTGACCTAGTTTTGTAATGAGGATCTGGTACTCAGTGCACCGATCTCATGTCTAGTGCGAATATTGACTATGTGGCTTAATGCACAGGAGTAACTGAATGTAAGAGATTGACGAATAATAAGAAGACGAAGAAGTTGGTGGACGTAGCCCCACACTAGGGTGAACCACGCATATCTTGTGTCTTTGGTTTTCTTTGTGCTATGTTGTTTATGTTATGAATCTTCTTAGTGCTTTGATTATCATGTATGATAGATAGATCAATTATTACTTAAGTTTTTTACTTGTGTTAAGGGTGAATGAATGTTAGATATAACTCGGTGCTAAGTTATTGGGATATATAATTATTTATGGTTACTACGCTAGATCTATATTTGGGTATGTTCTGCGATGTAAATAAATCCAATGAACTAATGCATATCACCTTCTAAGTGTTAATATAATACTTTGCAAAGCATTTTTATCACAGATCTATATCCCAGGTTGGTTATAGACATGTGTGTCCTGTAACCCCCCCTTCTTCTACCTCGGGTGAGACCTGTCCTTCTCGCAGGTGTTGTCGAAAGGGCCGGTAGTCGGGGTTTTGTTGGTACGTTGTTAAGAATTGAACCCTGGGTCTGCCCCTGTGCCAACACTCCCGTAACTATCTGAGAGACTAGACTAGGTAGAAATCCACTCCCGTAATTGTTGGTGTGTGTCTAGATCACTCTAGACCACCATTATGGTGCATTGGTTCTTCTCCAGTGTGCATTGGTTGAGTTATACAGAGTATATCTTGTGTAAATTATTCATTATTCATGAAGGTTAATGAGAATTCCACCATTCTTTTCTCTCCTTCTTTCTCAATGTCTCTCTGCAAAGGTGTGTAGTATTTTCTAGCTAGATCTATTATGTGCAGATTCAACACATTTACAAATTCCACTTACCTTGAATTTAGAGTGTCTCTTGATCCTTTCCTCACATTCCAGTCTAGCATAACAACTTGATAAATTCATTAAACAAATCCATTTGCATCATAATGAAAAGGAATTTATTGACACAATGAAATGGATAGGAATATCATCAATCCAAAAATATGATCCAAACAAAGAACCATTATCTTAAAATTTTATTCTCGATCTTTAAACCTCTAAATCAAACATGGAAAATCCTACATAAAAACTTCTAGGTTAATTCACAATGACATGATTCTCAATATAACAAAACTTTGGCATTTCATACAACAATCATGTATAAGAACTTTCACAATATCCTATGTTGCACTGATTTTTGGGAACAAGGGGATGTCAGGAATTAATTTAGGAGATGGTTGAGAGGTAGCCCGCAATTCCAAGGGAATAGGAGGATAGGTATGGAAAAATTGTATTTGAATTTTTAATATTATTAAACGAAGAAAAAATATGGCATATATGAAATACATATCGACGGATTCTTGAAGGAAGACAACAAGTAGGGAGAGTTATGGTTGGGTTGGTTGATCTGAATTTATGCAGGAACACAACAGAATACACAAATAACCATGAATACAAAGATGCAGCAGAAATAACACTTCATTTCATTAATATAAAAAAACTGAAATTTGTTTACAGACAGAATAGAAATAAACTAGCTAGGGCGTTGGTAGCTTATCTCTGAGAAGAGATGTGGCAGCTACAAGGCTCTGAAATATGTTCTACAATGAAACACGAAGGCCTATATATTATTGAGAAACAATGGAAACCCTAAACATCCAAAAACCTAACCCTAGGAGATGAAACACCAGAATATGGGCCCCGTCGGGGTAAATTGGTACATCAATTTCTCGAGGTCATAACTTTGGCATACTATCTTTGTTTGACGCATATGATACATCGTTAGAAAAATCTATCTGAGGACTACAACTAATACTAGCAAATTTTGTGTTTTGGAATAGAGTAATATTCATCGAACCATGATTCCAAAAAAAAACGTCGTTTAGGGCCTCAAAACGGCTCCGAAAGTTCAAGACCTGAAAAACTGCCAAAAATAGTAAATTGTGCTACAATTAAGGAAACTGAAAAACTGAAAGAAACAATGGTGGGGGTACAAGTGGAATAGGTGGCTGGCCACCAATATCCACTTGAATCACTGGTTGGAAGTTTGCCTAGAGTGTTTCGTGGGGACAAAACAAGAGATTGATGACCATTTTCTATTCGTGACAACCTTCCCTATTATTGAAATACACCCTCGATTATGATTATGGAAGGCCCTACTACTATTATTATTGAAGCACCTAATTCATTCCCCTTACTACTTATATAGGGTAGGGATAACACTTCATAACACAATAGATGTCATATTCATATCAGAAGGGAAACCACATGTAGAAGATTGTCCCAATATGTGAAATGTGTCAAGAGAATAGAGTAACAAATATAGAATCAATAGACTCATTAAAGAAAACATAAGAAACGTAAATCAGCAAATCCCAACAATGAAACGAGTACTAGAAGGGTACAAAATGCATGCCTCTGTATACAGTTTCAAAAGCATTTACGAACAAGATGTTAGCATCGCAGACAAGAAATTTTCTACTTCCCTACGAACCTTCCATCTAATATCTTCAATGTAACTATATTCATTGGCACTCTCTCTGCAAAAGAATGGTGTGAAAAATACACTATCTATCAAGACTAGCCAAGAAGAATTTAAGCAAAAAACAACAACATTCTGAGAGAGGTGGTTAAACATTGTATGACTATTGTCTTTATTAATGTATCTAAAAATTAAAAATGCTTACTCATTCTCCTCCTCTCCATAACTATATTTTGTATCATCTTCCATGTTATCTATGAAATTTGTATCATAACTCAAATATTCTAATGCAAGTTCCAAAATAACATCACAATAGATAGCCACATCTCTAGCACAACGTAGCACAAAACTCTCCAATGCCTGCAAGTTGCAACCATGTAGTTAATAGTAATAATTGCACTTAACATGGTTGCATACATAAGATATTGAGATACATGGACCCATATAAAACATAAGACTGTTGTAATCAAACATTCATAAAATACAGGTTGGGAATCAAAAGAACATTTAACATGCTCTGAATATTGTAAATCAGCTTCATGCATGAAATTAAATACCACATAAAATATGTGAGATATAAATAAGAAAACCACAATCTGTCATGATGAGAAGAAAACAATGGAATACCTACAAGTTATATTCTTAGAGTTCTCCATCTACTTTTGATGTATTTCTACAATATCTAATGAGTAATGGAACTTTTTCATTCAAATGGGGTCCAAACCTATGTCCAACAAAATGAATGCAAGGCAAAGGACCATATAAGTATCTTTGTATGTGAGAGTTGTAAAGAACCTACTCATGCAGTACTAAAAAATAGAAGAACAAAATGAAGTTATTTTTCAAGCAACGTGATAATTATCATTATTCATTTCTTTACCAAAATCATTTTTCATGAATGATTTCATATCATTGTAGATAGCTATACTCACTTTAAAAGTCAAAATATTTCAATAAAGATGAAATAAACATTCAACAATAAGGTTTTCCATATTCAACAACTTTGAGTATAATGACTTATGTCTACCTATAGAGAAATAACACTATCACACACTTAATTGCTTATGATCATTGGACTCTCCCTCATCAATATGACATATGATCATTGTACTAGCAGACTCTATAACACTCTAAGTTTATTTCCAACAAAAAAATAATGTTGATAAGCTTGACATGACCCTACCTACATTTAACACCCACTATGAAAATTCTACAAATTACCATATTGTTTCACATACACTGAAATGTGCACTTCATGATAGAACATTATATATTGTTCAAAAACATGTCAAAATGTGTGTTTTAATTTGTCTTTAAAAGTTGAGAAAAGAAGAAACAGATCTTTTCTTCTTCTTTTTTCTCATAATAAAAATTTGCCCAGTCATTGAATTCAAAAACAACTATTAAGCTCAGCAATGCATGGAATTTGGATTTTTTTTTTCGAAAAGATGAGCAAATTTAGTGACTAAGTTTACATCATTGAATTCCAAATAAATTTGAAGTAATACATGAGTTTCCCAATCATTTGTATGTTTGTCCGGACCATATCCGGCTTTGTGTTCTTTTGCTACTACAAAATCACCACATGAATCGTTGCCTTAGCCAATAAATTGTCTAATAAACTAGAAGCAAGTGATGCTACAAACAAACAACTAGAATTAGAAAAGAAACAAAATTAAATACAAATACTTGTGTTTACTTATGTTTAAGTTAAGACCACATCTTTACCCATTCAGTGGAGGGTAAAGTGGAGCAGATTACAAAAACATGTCTCTCGAGTCCTAATGAACAAATTAGGTCACCATAAAATGGACAGCCAAACACCTGACCTCTAATGTTAAAAAAAAAAGAAATCAAACTAGAATAAACTAGCATAGATCCATCTTGACCGTATATATTTTAAGGGATGATAGGTTTTCATGTGGGTTTTTTCCCCTCATCATTGAAACAAAACAACATGCACACTTTCTAGTGAATAAAACCCAAAACCTGAATTATGTAATACAAGGACATGTATATTTCATTACAACTTTAGTTTGTTGTGGTGAATTGGTTGACATCCCAAATCCTCTTGATTACTCATAGAGATGTTGTTTAGAATATACAACCATAGTAATACATGGACATACTATTAGACATGGAATTACTAATGTCAAATGGTATTCACAATTGTAACAAAACTAAAATTCTATGGAAACCCAAATTATCCCATCACACTACCCCATTGAAAATTTGGGTCAGTTGGTCAACACGAATCATGGAAATTTCACAAACTTAAAAGCATGAGACAATGGTTTTAAGCTACAATTTGTTTGTTTGAACCTTGCAACATCATCTAACACTATCAAGTTCAACAATGGTCTATTGGTCATATTAGTCCAACCCAATCATTGAAATTATATACACACCAATCATAATCCAAATGGAACAAAACAATTGCAACAACCTCCCAATTGCATCCTTCTTCAAAAGGGTGGTATATGAGCCAACATAAGGTTGCTTGCAAAATGTACAACAACATTAATCGATCCCGCCTAATTTTTCTCCTTTGGGTCAATTCACTACACATATTTCCACGGTGATGATTTTAGGGCCTTGAAGTTTGAAATATGGTATAAAGGCCCTGAACTCATCACTGTGAAAATATGTGCAGAGAATTGGCCCAAAGGAGAAAAATTAGTCGTAATTAGTTAATGGTGTTTCACATTTTGCAAGCAACCTTATATTGGCTCATATACCTTATGTTGTGCATGCTAATCAGCATGCACAACAACCCTTGGCCTGTTGTGCATGCCAAATTTGGCATGCACAATAGACCCTAGTCTATTGTGCATGACAATTTGGCATTCATAGTAGCCCATGGGTCTGTTGTGCATGCCAATTTGGCATGCACAGCAGGCCCATAAGTTGTTGTGCATTCCAATTTGGCATGCACAACAGGCCAATGGTTGTTGTGCATTCCAATTTAACATGCACATAAGGCTAGAGGTTGTTGTGCATGCCAACTTGGCATGCATAGCAGGCCAGGGGATGTTGTGCATGCCAAATTAGTAAGCACAGTAGGCCATGGTTTTCTATGCATGATAATTTGGCATGCACAACATCCCCTTTGTTGTTGTGCATTCCAAATTGGCATTCACAGCAACCCTTGGCCTATTGTGCATGACAATTTGGCATGCACACCAGGACATGGGATATTTTGCATGCCAATTTAGAATGCACAACATCCCCTTGGCTTATGTGCATGCCAAATTGGCATGCACAACATCCCATGGGCCTGATGTGCATGCAAAATTGGCATGCACAACAGACCCATGGGTTACTGTGCATGCCAAATTAACATGCACAATAGTCATTGGTCTGTTGTGCATGCCAATTTGGCATGCACAACAACACCTTGTCATGTTGTGCATGCCAAATTAGCATGCACAACAACCATTGGTCTATTGTGCATGCCAATTTGGAATGCACAACATCCCCTTGGCCGATTTTGCATGCTAACTGTCAGAGTCCTTGAGGACTATAAGGGGGTTTCGGTTTATGATCCTAGGGGGATGTAGATTTTTTATGTATATCGTTAATCCTAATAAAGAGTTAGCTACCATTCAGGTCTACCTTTGGTAAGTGCACCCTCACACTTGTTTTGGACCTCTCCACAATTTGTGTTTTCACAAACAATTTGTTGCATTAATGGAAAACAAGATAGGTGTGTTTGTATATTCTTTGTTTGTCCTATATTCACTCTTAATATCATAATTTATTTCCCTCAGTGGTTTATGCTTGACTCCACTTTCCCATTGGATTTGACACTAGTCTTAATCCTCCCACCCCTTCATTTATAAAGCCACATTTACTATGTGTGTTTTTCTAAAACCAACTCTTCTTAATCTCCTTGAGCATATTTGTAATAAGCTTTAGTAATCCTAAGTTAAGGAAGCCCCCTTGAGTTGGAGAAGATCTAACCTAAAGAATGAGAGAGACTTATTGTGGTGACATTGGATAACTTCTCCAAGTATCCCTTGGGTTTTCACCTTGTGGATTGGGACTTTTGCACATTTGCTAAGATTCCAAGCAGTAACAAGCCATAGGAGAGCCTACCTAAAGCAAGAAGGATGTTGTGGTGACCGTGGGAATTCCACTTGAGTTCCAGCAATGTTTCACTTTTGTTTTATGGGTTTACTACAAGAAGTGTAGGTTTGGGAGGTAACACAACCCACTTACTAAAACCACAATCTGACATAATTATACACTATTAGTTTTAATATATTTCCATAGACACCCAAAAAAATTTCATTTTCTGGTGAGGATTTCAGAGTTTTTCTCGGACTATTGAGTTACAAAATTTTGAAGTAAATGATAAAAGTTTCTAGTGGCCTCAAATCATAGAAGCTCTCATTAAAGTCACATAAACAATAACAAAAAAAAATACATTTGATGGAAAGTATCAAATCGATATTGATTAAAGACAAGGAAACACATCCAAGAACTATATTTCAATGCACTTACCAGTGTTGATCAAGAATGATATTTCAGAAAACTAGTCATTGAATAGGATGTTCCAAAAAAATAGTTCGTGTAGAAGGTAGTAAGAAAATATGTATATCCAAAACCTTTAATTGAAAATGCATGATCTTCTACAGAAAGATAAATATTATGAAACATCTAGAAAGTTCCCATGTATAAACTGTTGTCACTTTGGGATATACCATATTGTATAGAAAATAAATTTGGCATGCTCACAGAATCCCAAAAACAATGGGAAGGCCTATTGCAAAAAAATAATTAATAGTTATCCACAACTTTCACTGGCACTCCTATCAAGTCGACCACATGAATGACCAATATAAGTATTGGACACCTAGATGTAGAGAGCAAGAAATCCAAAATTTAATGGGTTAAGTTTAGATAACCAAGAAAAGAAAAGGAATGGTGAAAGTCTCTCATTTCCAAAGGATGATTTTGTAATCCAACATGTTGATTCATTTTATGGCATGGGGCTTCAAAATTTTCCTATTGTAATCTCCAACAAAATCAAGAAACCTTTTTATTTACTAAGTTCAGATAAACAATCATGATTTCTACTGTCAGTGAAGAGCACAAGGAATTATAATACCTGAGAGCATGTTGAGAACAAGGTTCGATAGTTCCAGAAAAAGGATTGAGAATTCTTCACACTGAAGACTGTCGAATATTGACGAAATTCATGCAAAATCCTTTGAAAATGAGTTAAATCATAATGAAAGCTAATGAGACTGACAAATCAAACCCACATCGAACCATGTGGGGAGCTCTGTCTAGATTTTCAAGTGTGTTTTGAATATTCTCAGGGATGAAACCATTTCGAACAGTATCAGGGGCATGTCACGGGCTTGGGCATGATTTTTCTTGGTTTTTTGTCCTCACATCCCACCCAAATACCTAACTTCCCACCCAAATACTTAACCCCACCCCCTTTTTATCGAAATAATTGGTAGGTGCAGACACTAAAAGATCTCCCTAGATCCACCTAGATCTAGAACAAAACAGGACAGGACATGACTCTTTCCCTAAGTTTTGACCATTGAATTAACTAGTAGGAAGGAACAAGTAACATACCTTTATAT
>JZKD02S1674878.1:272233-291094 GCA_000966675.3 Picea glauca
TGACTAATAGGATCATTTAAAATCCTTGACAAATCCAGAAGATCCAAAGTGGTGAGAAAGGGTAACTGTTGATTCACCTACAGGTACTGGTGGCTTTGGGGAGGAAGCCCCATCGGCAAACCAGTAGGACCATAAGCAGTCTGCCTATAATGTGAAGACCCGGGCATATTAGGTTTTGGTTGGAGAGGATAATAGCTCATAGGATTATACCCTGGAACAGGGGCTTGAGTTTGAGAATTCACCCCCCAAATGGGATTGAACGAACCTGGATATGGTTGGCCCATGCTAGGGGTTGTTATGGACGTAGCTGGAAATTGCTGCCCCCCAGTCGATTGAGGAGGATTTTGTATCAACTGATTCCAATACTAGTCCAAGGATGAAGGTATGTTTTTCCCATAAGGTGGGGTCGGTCCTCCCATTGAAGGTGGTGTTCCAATTGGGGGCAATGTTCCAATTTGGATTTGCCCACTGAGAGGGGGTTGTGTCATACCACCTTGGTGAAATTGTCCACCAACTGGAAATTGGTAATTTGGAATGAATGACAGAATAGTACCACTAGGATTAGGATTGCCAGTAGAAGATGAAGAAGTTCCTCCAAAAGGAAATTGAGGGAGTGTTGGAACAAAACCAGGAAGAAAGTGCCCACAAGAAGAAGGACCACTAGGAGAACCGGATGGATTTTGCGCAGGAGTAGGAATGGAAGCGTTCAACGCATGGTATCCAGGTGGTAGTGTTGGAGCGACGTTGGGTGTTCACGGTGTATTTATGGGAGCAAGACTAACCACAATAAAACCGGTTGGAACACTTGAAGTAGCTATGAGATGGGCCATTTCAGCAGGGACGGTAAAGCGATAAGTCGTAGTCACCGATATTGTCTCTGTTCTAGAGATTTCAGAAATCACAGGTGGGTTGATTTCAGAAATCATAGGTGAACCTAGACCAAAAAGGTCCCATTGAAAAATGCCCGTAGACCAAAAAGGATCTTGGTCCCCAGGTCCAGACGAAGATCCAAAATACACAACAATTAAGTCTCTGGAAGAGTTTTCTCGCATAAAACGTCTCTCAGAATCGGGGTGAAGTTGAAATTCCTCTCGAGTATTTGTAATTCAAAAATGTTCAAGAGAGTCAGTTCGTTCCACTTGTGGTGTGGTGACGACTGTGACTTCGCTTTGTTGAGGAGAGTCGTCAGGTGTACTTGTAGACAAGGGTTGAGAACCGTCCAGATGCTCTGGAGATAAACCCTGCATTCTACATGAACGACGTGGAGGAGCTATTGTAATCGAGTGAAAAACTTCACGAAGAAAATCCTATGGTCAACTTCGAGAAACAAACAACACGCACTAGTAAACAAAAGCTAGGCAACAACACCAAGAAAACAAACCCTTCTAATTCCGAAGCCACTAGTTGGTGATGAAATCCAACGCCGCAACAACGAGACGAGAAGGGGTTGGGCTAGGGTGGAAAAGTTACACTGACGACCTGCTTAATGGACTTACACCATGGTGCAAGCTCCCACACATAATCGTGGGTATACCCTCCAAGGAGCCCGAGTGAGTTTGGTCAACATCAATTCCAGGTACCGTGAAGAATTTCCCCTTCACAGTCACCTCGGGTAAGAACTTATAAAGATAGGCCACTAAGGTCACCACCAAAAACAATAAAGCCTGGGGGGACAGTCGAAAGTCCGATCCACATGCAAGGGCAGGGTATATAGCCCGAAATCAACTCAAAAGGCTTCCACTCATCATTGTGGGTATACCTCCGAGTGATCCCCGTAATATGTGCAATATCTACAATGAGATCAACAAAGCAGGGTGAGTAACTCTGTCAATATCAATGCGACCTCGTGCTTGACCCTTGTGTAAGAAGGGTTTCCCAGGACAAGATGTTGCAAATGGAATTTAACACTCCCTAACACAAGATGCTATTGTGTGTTTTGTGCTTTTGGAGAGTGTATCTCTCTTCCTACTCCAAAGCGCTAGCTTAGCTAAATGTTGGTGTAATAGAACCCTAGAAAAGAGTTACTAGTTAAATTTTATGATTGTGCAGTGTTATTAAGAGATGTTGTTTACTCAAAGGAAACGGAGATGAAACTTATGTCGTATGACTCTGACCCAACAATGCATGGATGAGAATGAAATATAGAAATTTTTGTTCAATGAATCCTATGTATGGGAGGGAAAGAGAATTTTTTCCAGATCAACCTTGAACTACAATGAAAAATTTCCTTTAAAATGAAAATGCAAAAAATCACGCATCAATAACAATTCTCTATTGCTTCTTTTTCAATAATTTCAACAATTGATTTTCAATGTTTTCGAAGACGAAAACGATTTTTTGAAAGAAAAACTTTTGTTCACTTTTCAAAAAGGACCCATACCATGATAGTGAGAGTACAGAAAATCAAAAACCAATGAACAAGCAATGACAAAAACCCGATCCACTTTTTCAATGAAGACAAAAATAAAAAGCAAACCAAAGTAGTATTTTCAAGTGCATAAAAATGATCTCTCAAACAATAAGAAAATGATAAAGACCAAGAAAAAACTCAACTTTCAACTGATCATTGGTTCTTAACTAATCAAACACACCCAGATTCTGAAATCAGAGAGTATGGTTTTGCCAAGAAAAGTCAAGAAACGAAATTCAAGACAGAAATGACAAGAAGAGCCTTTGAAATCCTAAGACTGTTCATGCATGAAAACAAAGACAAGAAAGACACCAATCAATGGTCCAAGAAACTCTTATGAGGCACCTAGACTGATCTGGGCAGTTGAAGATGCCAAAACTCAAATCCAATTTTTTTAAAAACTGAGTTCGCAGGCTGGCAATACTACACAGTGCGAGAATCAGTGATTCTCGCAGGTGGCCCTTGAGCAGAGTGTGAGCACCTCGCACTGAACTGAAAGGTAGAGTGTTAACTCTAATTATTCTCGTAGACTACAGTGAAGTGCAGTGCAAGAACCTCTGAAACTAGTCAAATTTTTGAAAAATGAAACAAAATTTGAAGAGGCCTCTGGACCCAGAGAGTCTATCAGGATATCCTGAAGACTCATAGATTGATAGGAAAGGAGAAAAGTAAAACAAGAGAAAATGGCCACAGAAAAACACCAAAAGCCACAAAGAAAATGGGATTCTCCCCAGTGGAGTCGCCAATTTGGTTATCGGACTAATCGGTAGGTGCGGACACTAACAGATCTCCCTAGATCCACCTGGATTTAGAACAAAACAGGACAGGACATGACTCTTTCCCTAAGTTTTGACCATTGAATTAACTAGTAGGAAGGAACAAGTAACATACCTTTACATCACTTCCTAGGGTCTCTATTGCTCCCGCTTCACTCCAGTGCTCTCGTGAGGTCAAGACCAAGACAACACAAACCAACCAAAGTGAAGATAGCACAATATATTCAACAGTCAACTTATGTGTATGATCAAGAAATTACACAATAAAGTGAGAATAGCTTTATGGGAAAGGGACATGCCATTGTATCATATTAATTGAAAGTAAATATTACAACCTGATAGCCTTGATGTTGCAAGCTTCCTTTCTATGGCTCTTGGCTCCAACACACACACACTTGCTCAATCCTTGCATGAAGAAAATCAAATCCTCTTGATAGACTTGCTAGAGTCTCCAAGCTACTGTTCAAGCTAAGTCCTTCACACAATTATTTCACCAATACTCCAATGAATCTTGCTTAACCTTTTCCATGAGAATTCCCTCAATATATAGGAGAGAATGAGATAGTTACTTGGATAAGAATGATCCCAAAATATCAGGGAATCCAGTACAAGGATAACCATTCGAATGCCAACCCATTCTTCTAGAAGATTCCATTCTAGAAGCATCGAGAATTCATCTTTTTCCATGCTTTAGGAAGAGTTTGCACCCTAGCTATTCAACACAGTGCAAGAAGTTCGCACCCTGGCTTAAAGTAGCCTACGAGAATGGGTCATTCTCGCACCCAAATGTATTAGCAGCCTGCGAACCTTCTTCAAAAATGAGTTTTCTAGGAAGAGATGAAAGTAACTTTTCTCAGAAGAAAGTTCTTATGAAGAGCTTGAGTACATCATCATGACGACCAAAATCATGGGTAACACCCCCCTAATACTATATGGATGTGTATTATTAGAAAAGAACCTCCACCCCTTCATATTCCCCCATATATTGACTTGGGTTTTCATTAAATTTTTAACCCCCAATATGAATGGATGTGATATAATACTGCTTTCCGAGTGAAGCCCTTGTGGTTTTTTCAAATGATGAAGGAATTTGTGCTTTCTTATAGACTTAACCCTACAAGCCTAAAGAAATCATTTCCCTTGAAAATGACAAATTTCCCAAAGGCTTGACTCCTCTTGAGAGTTCATTCTCGATGAGTGATGTAGGTAACAAAGAAATTAATAAAGAAGAAGATTATAAAAGAAAATTTGGGGATACCATCCCTTTGAACATTGGAAGTCCTAAGTCTCTCAAGATCATTAAGATGGGTGCCCAATGTTATGAAGAAGAAAAAAAGAAATTTATTGACTTTTTCCATGAATTTTGTGATGTTTTTTCCTGTTCATATGAGGATCTGCGTGGTTTCGATCCTAATCTAATACACCATTCCATTCCCATCAGGGTTACCTAAATATAAAAACACATTTACCACTAGTTGGGGCATATTTTATTACGAACACATGCCTTTTGGATTATCTAATGCATGTGCTACCTTTCAGAGAGTTATGCAGATAGCTTTTGATGATCTTGTCGAAAAAATTAATCAAGTTTATCTTGATGATTTAACAATATAGTCTAAAACCCGATCAAATCACTTTGGTCATCTTCGAAAATAATTTATATGTTGTAGGAAATATGGTGTTTCCTTAAATCCTTCAAAATCCATTTTTGGTGTCACTGAGGGTAAACTTCTCAGTCATATTGTTTATGATTTATAAATACTCATTGATTTTGAGAGGATTGGCGCTATCTTAAATCTTCCCGCCTCTACATCTAAGAAATAAATTAAAGCTTTTATGGGCACTATTAATTTTGTTCAGAGGTTTGTTCCTAATTTTGTTGTCATTGTTAAACCAATCCATAATCTAATTAAGAAAAAACGTTATTTATCTTGGATAGATGATGTCGAAAATGCTTTCATAAAGATTAAGAAATCAATTAGTTCTACACCGGTTCTGGTGAAACTGAACTTTGAAAAATACTTTGTCATATATACAAATGATACAAAAGAAGCAATTTCTTCTATCCTCTTACAGAATGATGACCAGCATAACAAAAAACATGCATCTTACATGAGTCAAATCTTGTCAGATGATGAAATTAAGTATTCTTATATTGAGAATCATTCTTTTTCTCTTGTTAAAGCTATAGAAAAAAAATTCCATTTCATCCCAGGAAGGCATATGCAAGTAAACATCCCTTTGCCTACTATCAATTTTTTTCTTTCAAAGACTTATCTTTTAGGAAATCTTGCACATTGGTTCGCGAAAATCCAAGAGCATGATTTAACAATCATGAATTCTAAAACGATCAAGGGATGAGACTTATCCCTTCACTTATCTCAGCATCCTGAACCAAGTGAAATTTTTTAAGATGAAGACAACCACTCTCAACATTTTTTATATTGAAAATCAAAATCTTACTCTCACTGAACACCCATGGTATAAAGATATCATTAATTATTTGCAATATCAAAGGTTTCCAGATCACTTGAATCAACATCAATGAAGGAGACTACGTGTTGAAGCCTCTAAGTATCCCACTCTAGGGAATTATCTATTTAGAAGATTTGTTGATGGATTGTTGCTATGATGTATAGATAATGATGCATCTCAAAAATTATTAAATGAAATTCATGGATCAACAACATCTATTATTCACATTGGTGGTCACTTTTCTACCAAAGCCACCACTTTTAAAATCATTAGAATTGGTTACTATTGGCCATTCATTTTCCAATATTATTATTAATTTGTAAGGGCCTATGATAAATGCCAAAAGTTTTTTGGTAAAGAACATCTTTCTGTTATGCCTTTACATCATGTCCCTCCATATTTTCCTTTTTCAAAGTGGGATTTATATTTTATTGGTCTTATTAATCCGCCATATTCTGCAAGTCATATTTATACTGACAACTACATATTACTTCACAAAGTGTGATGAAGTTGTCCTTCTTAAACATGCTCAGGACAAACAGGTGATTTCCTTTTTAGAAACTGATATCTTCTCTAGATTTGGTCTCCACTTGGAAGTTATTTCAGATAATGGACCCACTTTTATTTCTACAAAGCTAACTCGGTTTCTCACTAATGTTGGTGTCAAAACACTTCACTTCATCTTCCTATTACCCTCAGGGAAATGGGCAAGCTGAGTCAACTAACAAAAATCTGGTCAAAATTCATAAAAGAATCATAGAAGACAAACCTTGTCAATGGCACACACTTCTCACTTATGCACTTTGGGTAGATTGTACCACCACTAAGGTTATTACAGGCTTTACCCCATTTTAGTTATTGTATGGTCAAGAAGCTATTATTCCAATTGAACTGGAGCTTGCTTCCTTACGTTTGGCATTACAAACCAAAGAATTGAATTCTACTGAAATTTCTCAGAGAATGAATACCCTACTTGCTTTGGAAGAACAAAGGGGTCATGCCATGGAAAATTTGAAAAGAAGACAATAGACAGTCAAGAAATATTTCAATAAAATAACTAAGTCTGTTTATTTTAAAGTTGATGAAAAAATGCTACTTTGGGATTCTTCCCATGCTAAAAGAGGAAGATATACTAAGTTCCAAAAACTGTGTCTAGGTCCTTTTAAGATTGCTTTTGTCCTTGACACCAATCCATATTTGTTGAAGGACATGGATGAGAAACTGTTCTCTTATAGTACGAATGGTTCACATATGAAACACTATGTTGAACCAACATGATTGTTGATTGTATATTTTATAAGTATTTTCTTTTTGTACATTTTTCCTTTGTTTTTTTGTTGCTTGATTATTGTTGTTGTTTTGTTTATCATTTTTTTTTTATTCTTGATTTCATAACATTTTTGTCAAGATAAAGTAAACTGGATTAGTTATGTCATTAGTCATTTTCTGTAAATATTGTTGGTCAGTAATAAAATCTAATACACAAATGAGATATTATGGTACTATTTTCTTTACCTATTGATGAAGTATACCTTCAGTTTCATTTTTTCTGTGAGCTAGATGGTTTTGACCCTCCCTTTTTCTCCTTTCCCTTTCTTCATTCCATTTATATTTTATGAGAGCATATCATATTATTACATGAAACTTGTAGTGAATGTTGAATTCTCAATAAGGATTATTTCATACACATACTATGGTTTTTATGATTGTTATGCAAACAAGACCAAACCCCCTCATACATTCCACTTTCCATAAGTCATTCCATGAAGTCCCAGTCCATACATCATTTAAATTTCATTTCATTTCCCCATGTTGTGTAACTTTGTTCTTGGTTATTACTATCATCTCTCATTATGCACCCTATCAATTTCATTCAAAACCATAGTTCTGAGTTCTAAATATTCTATAAGCATATTTCCTTATGGAGTCGCCAGTTGTTGACGCATAAAACCGCAACGAGAATCCTAACTACAAATAATTTCCATACATTATACTTATACTATATGATATTAATAATTAATAGGTGGGAACCCTTAGCAGAAAATTATATAATTTTATTCCATCCTAGACAATATGACTTTCACAGAACATTTTGTGGTCTGATTGATATTTGATGTTCTCGCATGCATAAGTGGCTCTGCAATGGTAATTGGCAATATTTCCATCATCATATTTCATTTTAAATGATGCAATATTCATCAAAAGAAAAGGACCTCCAAGCGAAATTATGTTGCATACGGATGTGAATATGGTTATGAATGTGAATATGGTTATGAATGCAATATGTTTTAAATGATAAAAAGGATGGTCAAGTTTTCATATATCATCAATGATATCATATAAAGGTTCCAAATGTATTCTAGGGCCATCGTGCGCAAGTATGAATGAACTCAATATTACAATGCAAGTCTCATACACTATCATTTGTATTACTTGATGTTTTATTTATTTTGACTTCTTTAAAAAAACAATTGTCACACACCCGACCCCCTAAGCAACCTTTTAAGGGATGAGGTATAAGTTTTTTTGTTTTTCTACAACTCCTTGAATTCTTTGAATGAGTTCACCATCACCTTGTGCTCACCGAGATATTTCCAATGACTATAACCTTTCCAAAAATTGAGCTCTAGTTTGAAATTTATGGCCTTCCAAAGTTTTTGGGGAGTCATTGGCCAATGGCCATCCCCTTCACCATGTGGAATTCACATGGCTTCACCTCTCTCATGACATCTGAAGTGGCACTGGTTGCAGGTAATATCGCCTGGTGTTTGTAGATATCATCCTTCAGCCCTTCAACATTCTTGCATAGGTCTAAAACTTCCCTAGAGACCCGAATTCCAATGGACTCCTTCCACTCCAAAATCTATGGTGGGGATATGTCCATCCTTGGATCTAACGGATGAGGGGCTATGTCCATAGTGGATTTTCAATAAAAATATGGTTGGTGATGGATACATTACAAATTATAAGGCTGGATTAGTAGCTAAAGGTTTCTCTTAGGTACAAGGCATTGACTATGAGGAGACATTTGCACCAGTTTCCAAGATTGATTCCATTTGGTTAGCTCTAGCTATTACAATGGCTAGAAAGTGGGAGGTACGCCATATGGATGTGAATCATGCATTATTACATAGATATATTAATGAGGAGATATATATGGAGCATCCACATGGATATATTTAGGATCCATCATTAGTTTGTAGGTCGAAGAAGTCATTGTACGTACTTAAGCAAGCACCTTGGGCATGGTATGCTAAAATGGACTCTTATCTTCTCTCTAGAGGTTTTATTAGATGTATATCAGATATAATGTGTATATTATGAGGAACATAGATAAATTCTACTTATATTTATATATGTATATGATTTACTCATCACATGGAGCTCAACCTCCTCCATTGCTACAGTGAAGATTGCTTTGCATGACAAGTTTTCTATGACAGATATGGGACTATTACATTACTTTATTGGTCTTGAAATCAGCCAAAATGATTCAAGAATCAAGATATCTCAATCCAAGTATGCCAGAGATATAATTGATAGGTTTCAGATGCATATTCCAAGCCAGCTCCAACACCCTTTCAATCATGGGTTATACTAGAGGATGTCGGTGCATCACCTTTGGTTGATTGTGATAGATATTGACAGTTGGTGGGGAGTATTCTCTACCTTACACACTCTCAATAAGACATATATTATGTAGTTGGATCAGTTTCCAGGTACATGGAGGAGCCTCATGATATTCACTGGAAGGAAGCAAAGAGAATTATCATATATATCAAGAGGACTATCGGTTTTGGTATACACTATGCAACAAGATCTTCCTTGGATCTTGTTGGTTACACAGACTTAGATTGCAAGGCGATAACACTGATCGAAATTCCACTTCAGGATATGTCCTCTACTTTGGATCAGGACCTGTTTGTTGATCAAGTAAGAATCAATCAATAATCTATTTATCATCAACATAGGTAGAGTATACGGGTGCAGTGAATGTTACTACTCGAGCTATTTGGTTGCATCACTTTCTTACAATGTCGGGAGTTCATTTTCATCGTCTGATAGTTATATGGTGTGATAATCAGAGTACTCTCAGTTTTTTAGAGTCCTAGTTCAGAGGAAACAAACCAAGCACATCAAGGTTCATATTCCCTTTATTCGAGGATAGAATCAAGATGGAGTCATTGATCTGCAATTTTTTCCATCTTCAGAGCAGGTAGCAGACATATTCACAAATCCTTTCACCAAACAAAATTTTGTCTCATTGAGGGAATTTCTAGGAGTGAGGGATACATCAACTTTGCAGTTTAACATGTTAGCATGCTTTCTTGTTAGTAGCATATTTTGAAGTTTTTTTTTGGGGGGGAGGGGGGTTGCTCCCACTAGGTTTTCCCTCTTTACCTCAATTTTGTTCAATTGTTATGAATCTATACTTGTACATGAGTACCTAACATGGATTCATGTTTCCAAGAATCATCATTTTGCACACCCTGGTTGTGTTTCAAGAGGCATATTGGGGTAAATTCTCAACTACATACTTAGTGACATACTCATTTTTTCCATTTTTCCTACTATTTAGGAGGACTTCTATTTATAGCAGGTCTATTTTTAGTCGATGGATTCCTATATGTAATACCATGGGAAAATACCATGGTTTTCCAAAACCATGGGCTCACAAACCACCATTAAGAAAATTCCTAATTTTTAGTTGCCATTAGACCAATTCTATTTTTTAGCCACCATTAGGCAAATTCCTATTTTTTAGGAGATAAATCTTATTTCCTTAATTTTAGGAGATATTTCCTATTTCATGGATATAGCAGAAATTTAGTAAGAATATCAACCTCCTAGGGAAGTGTGCATTACCCATCTAATATTTGGAATTAACTCACTTCACTTATTTACTCAGTTAGAACTTTAGTTCCATTCTTGGACTCTATTATTATTCTAGGAGATTTTTTCTATTATGGAATGCATGTTGAATTCATGTAGAGTTCTCATTAAGTTCACACCTATATTTTTGACATTTTCTTATCATTAGCAACTTTTGACTTTAGTTAATTGTTGTTATTGGGAGAAGTTACTTTTTTACTTGAGTATGCACATGGAAATCCTCATGTGGAGAGTCCTATATATTTTACTAATTATCAAGGATTAATACATTGTGATTAGAGTTGGTTTCTTAGTCTCTCATGTGTGAAAATTGATTCTATTTTTCTCTCTCCTCTCTCTCTTTTGCAATTATCTAGTGTATTATTTCTTTCTCATGATTAGGTCTTGGATTGTGGTTTAATCCTACACTTATTGTATCATCTCTTTTCTGTAATATGAGTATACTAGTTCATGTTATCTTAGCATCAATTCATGAGTTGTTTTAGAATCCCTGATTGGTGAAGGAAGGCCCCCCTTCGCTAATCAGGTGTTGCAATTTCATTTGTTCATTAGGTAGATTTATTACAGTCTATTTTATGATTCTAAATGTTGTGGTGATTACTAGTTGGTGTGGATTGTTATTTGTTCTTGATTATTGAGATATTACTTACAGATCTTGGTCAATTATTAGTAGGAATCAAGATTCTTTGTTATTATTGTTACCTATGTTGGGTGGAGTTTCATTGCGGTTTCATTGCATTATTTGGATTCTTCGTTAACAAATAGTCTTTCTTATTAAAATTATAGCAAGTGAATTCTCTTTAAGATCATCATGAGTCTAGGATTGGTCAAGAGTACTTTTGGATTGTTTTCCATTTTGTAGTTGTCATTTCCTTTCAGCAAGAGTGGTGTGGATCGAGAGTGATTCCCTTTTTCAGTAAGTGTTGTATGGATTGAATGTGATTTTCTTTTCAGTGAGGAATTGTTCAGATTAAGTGTGATCTTCCCTTTCCATGATTCTTCACAAGGTTTTGCACAGAGTGATTTGAAGTGTGTTTATTTTAAGAAAGAGTATACTAATTGAGTTTTCATTCACTGCACAATCATTAGAATTAAAGGAACTACAAAGGAAATTGTAGCCTGCATAGACTTTGCACATGTTGGTTGTGGAGCCTGATTATCTTCCTAATTCAAAGGTTTGTTTCATCCGTACTTGGACCCCATTCCCTAATGAGGGGTATGGGGGGGATTTCCCCCCCACAACTATCACCATGGGGGCCCAGGAGGGAGCCACGACAATTTTTGCAGTCCCCCCCCGGCTGGGGATTCAGGGGCATCACCCTCGAAGCAAATTTTTGGGAAAATTGCTTTGTAAAATATTGTAATTTTGTAGTCAATCTAGACCATTCATTATAAGGTCGCAAATCTGACGGTAGAAGTTATTTTTAGGGATTTTATCCCTAGAATGCAACCCTCTTTTATGACAGAATTGTGTTGTGGTTGTGTATTATCACAAATATTTTATTCTGAGAGAGGATATTGTGAGAAAAAGAAGAGGAAGTTATAGTGGGTGTGTTGTAGTTTGTATCCCTTCATTTTGTTGGATAATAATAAGGAAGGACCTAGCATTTTCTTTGGTGGATGTAGCCCACACTAGGTGAACCACGTATATATGTGTCTCTATTGTATTGTGTATATTTTGTGTTTTATTTCTGCATTTGTTTTATTTTGTTTCTCTACAATCCTATTTGTATAACAACCCATAGCCTTGAATAAAAAGACAACCTCTGGTTTGATAATTAATTTGAAGTGTTATTAGTTGCCTCAGAAAGATATTTAAAAGACCCAACATTTTTGCGTTATTTCTGAGGATATTATAAGGGCGCAAAATTACAAGTTAGTGTTGGATTAGTTGCACTATCTTTGGTGCTACTGAGGCCTAAGAATTAAATATGGAAGGTAAGAACCTATGCATCTATCACCAACCCATGGGTTATCATGATAAGACTCTCATCTCACCTACACCAAATCATATAGATTGCATGAGTGATAAAGAATATAGGATGCATGAATAGAGGTATAAGAATACCCATAAAAACTAATAATCTTGTAGGTAAAGAAGGTCGAGGAAAAAAGGATCAAGGTAGAAAAACATATATACAAGAGATTATTTCAAATGAAAAATCAGAATCTCGTAATGTTGCAAAAGTGACATCTCATGTAGGAAGAAATCGTCATCATAATCCTAAAATTAATTCCACTGAGACACTTTAATTTGAGCTAAGAAAAGAATCAGGGATGCAATGAAAACCTTCTGTAGTAGCAACACCTGAGTTTCAAAATCTAGTAGAGGGATGAGGGGAAATAGGGGAATCTATACTAGATTGTCGAAGTCCAGTATGTGAAACAACCCCGGAAATTCCTATTCTAGATCAAGGAAGTGTTTCCAAACCTTTGGCACTAGAGACAAAGGAACTTGTTTCGCCTCAACAAGTACCTTGTGACTTTGGAATCCTAGAATACTATTGGAGGTTGTGGGAAAATATGGTTGATACAACCTCTATGATTGAATTTCCTATTGTTGATACACATGGAGAAGCACCTATGAATCCAATATTTTTATCAAACCTCCCTAATTTCCATGGGATCACCACTGAAGATCCAAATGGATTCTTGTTCTAATTTTCTCTACTATTTCGGAGCTATGACTATAGCCTCGATATGCAGAAGTTGAAACTATTTCCTACCACCTTGAAGGGAGAATCCATGAGATGGTTTATGGGTCTTGGTGGTGGTACTATAACCTATTGGGATGACATGAAGAAAACATTCTTTTAGAAGTATCAAGAATAATGCAGATCTCAAGAACTTAGGGAACAAATATTCAAAATGGCATAAAAGGAGGATGAGAAACTGTAATATTATGTAGAGCAGTTCCAATACAATTTATAGAGATCCTCACATGCCACTTTGGGTAGTGACATCTTGAAGACAATTTTGATAAGAGGAATGTGAGATGAATGGTTAGATATGTTGAGTCTAATGGGAAAATGAGATATCTCTAAGGAAAGTTATGAGGAAATTTGTGATCTATGTAGAATATGTTCAAGGGGAATATCCAGAAGAAAAACCAGGGATCAGAGACTTCCCCAACATAGCCCCAAAATCATCTAATCGGGGAGTAAATCGTGTGGAGATTGGAAATTTGTTGGAAGAATTAAAAAATGGAATTCTTGGGACGTTATATTCCTCACATATGGATGTGTTTCAAGCTAAACAAAAATGATTGGAAGTTGAAAAGGCACTTGCCATCTTCTTCTCGAAATGTAGAAAGAAACACTACTCAAGAGAGTGCCCAGTAAAATTTGTTGAGGTATGTAGAATTTGCAATCAAGATCATCCCACATAATCATGCCCATCTTTACCTGGATTACAGGCGGTCTATCAGGGCACCATCAAAGAATCCAAACCAACTTACTTTCTAGCTTCGAATATGTCATTGTAGGCATGACCTCTAGGTATGAACATGATCCTTCTACATTTTCTAATACTTGGAATAGTTAGTATAATTCTCAACAAACACAACTTTTCAATCCACACCGAAAAGGTCCCCAACAATTCTAGTATCCATTACCTTGGGTACAGTGGTCGACCCAACTAGTTCAAAATTCTCCTTGGCCATTAAATTGGCGGGATCCCTCTTTCCTAGTAAAACAATTTCCAGCACCCCTGTTGGTTGTGGAGCATGATTATCTTCTTGATTTAGAGGTATTTTTTCAGTCATGTTTAGACTCCATTACCTTACGGGGGGTGTGGGGGGGATTTCCACCCCACATCTCTCGTCAGGGGGGTTACAAAGGTTTATGGAGGAATTGGAAAAGAAACAAGAGAATAGAAGGTTGTACTATGACAACTAGAGTTCCATTCAGCTTGAAAGAACTCAACCTTCTATTCTAATACTAATCATATACAACTCAGGTGCCATTTCATACGATCCATTTTGGAAGATGGAAAATTGAAGTTGGAAAAGATACATACTAGCCAGAATCCTACAAACATGTTAACAAAGGTATTAACCAGGGAGAAACTAAGTTCCTATTCAGTTTTAGTTGGCCTTCAAGAATGAAGGTCAAGATGAGAAATTTTTCAGTTCCAAGGTGGATCATAGTCCAATAGGTACAACAACAATAGAGTTGTTGTGATCAGTCTCTAAGTGGGACATTGTTGGATGTGGAGCTTAATTATCTTCCTGATTTAGAGGTCTTGTTTTAGCCGTGTTTGGATGCCATTACCTGATGGGGGGTGTGGAATGGATTTCCCCCCCCACATCTCTCGCCAAAGGGGTCCAGGGGGGGGGGGGGGGGCAATGAGAAATTTTGGACCCCCCCCTGGCGGGGATTTTGGGAAAATTTCCTTGTAAAATATTGTAATTTCATAGTCAATCTAAACTGTTCATTATAAGGTCGCAGATAAGACGGTAGAAGTTGTGTTAGGATTTTTTTCCCTAGAAGGAAACCCTCTTTTATGAGGGAATTGTATTGTGACTATGTATGTGTGTGAATATTTTATTCTGAGAGAGGATATTGTGAGAGAAAGAAGAGGAAGTTACAATGGGTATGTTGTAAGTTGTATCCCTTCATTTGGTGGATAATAATAAAGGAAAGACCTGAAAATTTATCTGGTGGACGTATCCCACACTGGGTGAACCACGTATATCTATGTCTCTATTTTATTGTGTATCTTATGTGTTTTATTTCCACATTTGTTTTATTTTATTTCTCTCTGATCCTGTTTTTCTAACAACCCCAACCATAAGTGCCTCTACCACTACCTCCACAATTGTCTATGCAACCACAGTTGCAACTTCCTATGAATGCACCAATGAATACCTCAATGAATGTTCCTATGATTCGACCTCAATTACATGTACAAGATTATCTAAATCCAAATAATAACATGGTTCAACAGGTTGAAATCTCAACCTTCCCAGCCTATAGTATTGACCCCTTATGTGTAACGATGTACATCTTAGGTCTGGGAGGGTAATTCACCCAAAAAACTCACCAATAATCACTAAATAGTTGGAAAATGAACCCCTACCTCTTGAAACAGAGCAACATCATGAAGGAAATGAAAATTCTACACATGTTGCAACTCTAGGAGTAACAACAACAACTCAACATGCAGTTGCTACTAGCCTAACCCACATTTAATTTGTTACTTCTCCATACCCAGAAAGTTTAGAAATAGCTAAGACACCCCCACAACCTGAGTTTAACTTATTGGGAGAACTCCAGAATCTGTGTGTTGAAATCTCGTTGTTACGGGAAATAAGAGACGTACCAATTTACGCCAAAACTATTTGAGAGCTATGCCTTAATAAACCAAGAAGAAAACCAAGGGATCCACTCACTATCCATGTTTTGGGAAAATTGTCTAACCTGATTTAGGTAAGGATACACCCATCAAATCTGATGACCTTGGGAATTCGACAGTCACTGTCCAAATACAAGGGAGGAATTTTTCCAATACATTAGTGGATATGCGGGAAGCTATTAATATCATAACAAAAGAAACCTGGGAAATGTTAGGTTCTACAAACCTTAGACCAACCCCCATAGTCCTTGAATTGGATGATTGTTCCACCCTTCGACTAGAGGGGATCTTAGAGGATGTTGTTATCTTTGTTATCTCTATGATTAGCCACGAATAGTGCTTATATCAAATGCAGTACAGGGAATATGATGATTTCCCATGGGGATTCTACGAAAAAAATTATCCTTTATCCACCAGCAAAACCTATCCTAGCATGTGAAAATCCTTTATGGGATGATTTTGAACTTGAAGCTGAGAATGTTCAACCCATTTTGACAATTGAGAAATCTTTATCCTTTAAAATTGAAACAAAGGATGATGTTATTAGTAATTTTATTAGCAACCCCTCATATGTCTCTCAGCCTGTGTATCAACTAATATAAACTCTAGTAAATGATGAAATTATTGATAATTGTGAACTAAATTTGGAAGAAGAGGAAGAAGGTATACCAACAATGGTTATTCACAATAGCATCCCAATTGAAATGAATTCAAGAAAAACATTGAATGTTGATTCAAACGTGACCCATGCACAGACTGATAATTTGTTACAAGTTATGAAAGAATAAAAAGAATCCTTCGCATGGGATTACAGGGATATGAAGTGATATTTTTACCCATCCTATCTACATCACAAAATACTACATCCCCACTTGACAACCACAAAGGAGGATGAATCCTTCTCTTGGGGACATTGTTAAAAAGGAACTACAGAAACTATTGGATGTTAATTTTATTCATCTGATATTTGATAGCGAATGGGTATCACCTCTTGTTATCATCCCAAAGAAAATTTTCAAATGGCAGATCTGTGTGGACTATCGATAATTGAATAAAGCTACACAAAAATACTATTTTCCTTTGCCTTTCATCAACCAAGTCCTAGACACACTATCAGGAAAGAAGTATTTTTCTTTCCTTTATGGGTTGAGAAGATATAATCAAATCCAGATTTCTCTCGAAGACTGGGATAAGATGACCTTCACGTACCCCTGGGGCACATTTTCATATTGTGTCCTCCCTTTTGGGCTTTGTAATGCACCTTCTACTTTCGAGTGGATGATAGTAGGCATTTTTTCTTATCTAGTTAATGATAGTGTTGAGATATATATGGAAGACTTTACTCCATATTAAACTAAGTTTGAAGAAGCAATATCTAATCTAGAAAATAAAATCCGACGATGTAAGTTGACTAACCTTTATTTGAGTACAGAAAGTGCGACATGATGATGACAGGAGTGGTCTTGGGACATTTTCTCTTCATTGTTGGGATTTAGGTCGATCCAACACAAATTCATGTAATCTTGAGCATGCCACCTCCAAAAACATAGAGAGAGGTACATATATTTCTAGGTAAGACTGGTTATTATTGTCGTTTCATTGAAAATTACTCTAGAATTGCATCCCCTCTATTTTTATTACTAATGAAAGATGCATAATTCTTGTGGACTAACAGTTGTCAATCGAATTTTGAAGATTTAAAAACATTGGTATCTATAGCTCATGTTTTACGCGGACCATATTGGACACTGTCCTTTCACATCTCCTCAAATGCCCCTAACACTTGTGTTGGGGTTGTCCTAGGAAAAGAGGAGGATAAGAAGTTGTATGCCATCTACTATGCCAACAAGAATTTAGAAACAATAGAATTGAATTACCCAGTAACATAAAAGAGTTTTGTGTTGTCGTATTTGCAATTAATAAATTCTGGCACTACATAACTGGTTATCCCATCTTTGTACACATGGATCACTCGGTTATCAGGTATTTAGCTAATAAACCCATTACAAGTGCACAAGTTATCATACGGTTGTTATTAATACAAGAATTTGATATTACCATTATTGGTAAACCTAGAAAAGACAATGTGGTCGCAGATAGTTTATATAGGCTTATTCTAAATACTGAAAAATTCTCATGTAGAAGATATCCTTTTCAATGAACACTTGTTTGTAGTGTATGCCCATACACCATGGTATGCAGACATTGTTAATTACCTTGCTGCAGGAAAATTTCCACACCATGTCTCTCCAAGAGAAAGACAAAATATTATCCAACAGAATGTCAGATTTTCGTGGATAGATAAATACCTCTTTTACACAGGAGAAAATCATATAATTTGAAGATGTGTGAGAGAGGATGAGATTCAGTACATTCTCAAATCCTGCCACAATGGGCCCTGTGGAGGGTATTTTGCAGACAAAAGAATATGCCATAAAGAACTATGCGTGGGTTATAATTGTCCCATTGTAATCCAAGATGCAAATAAACATCTAAAAGGATGTGATATATTCCAGTGGATGGGCCAACCCATTCAATCCAATGAGATTCCATTAAAAACATAGTTGGTGATAGAACCCTTCGAGAAGTGGGATCTCGATTTTTTGGGCCCAACCAACCCCTCATCACATCAAAAATATTATATCCTGATATGCACGGACTATGTAACCAAGTGGGTAGAAGCAAGGGCTCTCCCAAAATCCATAGAGCAAACTGTTATGGACATCCTGTTTGAAGAAATATTTTTCTGGTATGGGATTCCAAGGGAGATAGTTATCGACAGAGGAGCATGATTCACACGGAACAAGATTGATGCACTTCTTAAGAAATACAATATTCGACATCGATTCATTTCTCCTTGTCACATGCAAGAAAACATATAGGTCAAAAGCACCAATAAAGTATTGGAAAACATTCTTACAAAGACAATGGCTAGCCACTTCTGTGATTGGG
>JZKD02S1674878.1:293868-309104 GCA_000966675.3 Picea glauca
CAGATATTTCCTGAGGAAACCCATAAAGGGAAAAACCTCTTCTTCTTGATATGATAAGTAGTCTTTATTTTCTGTACATTATCATTCTTATGAGCACCAACTCCTTTTGAGGCTAACACCTCTGTTTTACAAGCAGCAACTTGTTGATATCACCAACTCTTTGGTTTCTCTAGCACCCACTAGAAGGAAGCACCAACTCCTTGAGTGTTCCAGTACCAACTGGATGAGTCACCAACTTCCAGTTACACAGGCACCAATCTGTATAACAGAGAACGATAGTTCACCCTTGCACCACACTACCACCCTGGTTTTTCTAGCTACAACTCCCTGTGGTCAAGCACCCACTTGAAACTCTGAGGACAACGATGCTCCCTAGCACCACCCTACCACCCTGATTATAAAAACTTCGTTACAAAAACTTATTACAGTGATACAGTGTTTGTCAATGGCTTACCAGTCTCATCATTGTTCTGCTACACTTCTCTTCTCTGCCTACATCATTGTCTTCTTGCTCGCATCTTCTTGATATTTCTGATCTTCTTCTCTTTCTCTACATGTGCACCTCGAATTTCTCTTCCTCTCTCAGATATGCATCTTTATTCTATATATTTCTACTGTTCTTTATGCTCTGTGCAACATTTCCATTCTATGTGATGTGCCTCTTCTGTGTGTTTAAGTTGTTGCGCATAACATGGTTCTACTTACATGAATAACTCTCAAATAAAGCAACCATATCTTCTATGTTCTGCGTATATTTATCATGCCAAGTCCTCTGCTAGATCATACACCTAAATCTTCATTCTCTTTGGTGATCATGTTGATTTTTTTCTTCATCAGTGGTCGTTATCCTAAGATTCTTTGGATTTTATGGCAGTTATAGTTTCGATGCTTTTCCATCTGTCAATTGTCTCTATGATGAGTATTCATCCTACTGGTAGTTACCTCGAGACTCTTCAGCTCCTCTGGCGATCACCCTGAAGCTCTTTGAATTCTCTGGTGGTTATTCTTAGTGTGTTCATCATCAGTGGGTGTTATCCTGAGATTCCTTGGCTTCTCTGGCAGTCAAAACTCTTCATCTTCTCTGTCAGTTACAGCCAGTCATCTTTGGCTTATTTGGCTTCTAAGCCCCTTCCTTCACATGACCACTGGCAGTGACCCAATCACCTATTCAAAAGGTGCTTCCCGATCTCGATCTAGTGAGCGCTAGCTCTTTTTCATGATATGACCTTGGGCTATGAACTTCACATGACCACATGATTGTGGGCGCATCCATAGGTGGTTTGAGGGCAACCCACTTTTCTCCCCGCAATTCACTACGAGCCTCCACGCGTCCTTTCTCAAAAATTGTGGTTTTGATTGCAGCCTGTTCATGAAATATTAAGACCCGAGCATGTTCTGGCCCCACAATGCGACGAGAATGTCAATCTTACGATCTTGACGGTGATCCTGAAATGGACAGATCAAATCGAATGGTTTATTTCACAGAAATAAATCAATGGTCATATTTTATCCTTACACTCATCCTTTCATTGTTCAATCTGACGACTAGGACTTAATCAAACATTGAGATGGACGGTTGTCGGAACTTCAAAATTTCAACTTCTCAAACTTACACTATCCTTCCACTATACTATGATCAACGGTTGAAAATACACCCGAAGTGATCTTTCAGATTGGACGACTCGTATTATTGCTAACATGGCTTGCCACATGTCCTTGCTGAGGTGGTCTGATGACGTGGGTGAGATGTGTAGGCGGTGTAGTTGAATGTGGAGGTAGAGCGCGGTAGTGGAGTGTGATGTGTAGAGGGTAGTGGAGTGTGACGTTAGAGCGAAGAGGTGGTATGTATGAGTGGTTTGGTGGTTTACTCAGAGGGGGGGTCAGGTCGTAAGTGGTAATGGGCGAGGGGGGTCCGATTTAAAATAAAGGTGACATGTATGAGGGTCCCACAAGGAAAATACCACCAACTCGGACCCCCCCCCCATAGTTAAAGGAAGAAATCTCAGGGGGGTCCCATATGCCCTATCGACCGTAGATATGAGTCCCTGATTCTCAGCCACTGAGATTAGTGTGCCCTTTACCCAAATTATCATGTCCTTCCAATTTAGAATGATCTGACGGTTGTGATCTTCTTTAGATGCTCCAACAATTGAGAACGTATTTCGTCTCTTCGGGTCTCTGGACTTTGGAATTTCAAATCTCAAACTGAATTCTTGAAGTGAGATTTTTCCGGAGATTAACCTCCTCACATATTTATACCCGAAACGAATGATGTTCGTTGGATCAAGATCTTAGATCAATGGCTCGATCTATCTACGATGCATCACTTCTAGTTTATCATGTCCTTCCACTTAGAATGATCCAACGACGAATGGAAATTTGCATTTGATCCGACAGTTGAAGGGTATTTGGATAATCAAATTCTCAACTCTTTAGCCTCGTTTAACTTACCCTTCAATTAATTCGATCCGACAATCGATGGATATTCGGGTGATTGTGCTCTCAGATCTTAGCCCTTTCTTATCATGTCCTTCCAATAATTCAATCTAACATTCATCGCATTTTCTCCAGATCCAATGGTCCACATTCATTTCAAATTTCAGGCTTTGGTTAATTCAAATTTCAAGTTGCTAATTCTTCTGAAGTGAGATTCCTCGAAGGGTAACCTCTTCGCAAATCCATTGGATCTAACAATTGTTGGTCCTTTGCACTCAGATCCAATGGATGGGATATTTTCCTCTCTTGCACACTCATTCCTCCTGTCTAGACTCTGATTTAATGGTCCAAATACTTCACAATGTTCAATCCAATGGCCATTATCACTCCTCCTCCTAAGCTTACACTTCCTCTCGACTTAGAAGAATTTCTAAGTGTCAAAGGCCTCGACCTTTGATCCTTCCGTGAGTCTTGATGACTTTGGGACTCGTCTTCATTTCTAAAAATGCTATATCTCCTGAGCTTTGGAAATAAAGTTAAACTCAGCCCTGGCACAAACTTGCACTCTGCGTGCAACTCTGCTATTTGGAAACTCCATCTCTGTTCCCTGTGCTAGTCCTCCTGAGCTTGTAGACATCAATTTATCATGGTATCTTCATTCTTGATGCTATCATTGTTTCTTTATTGTTTTCCGTCATTTCACACTCTTCCTGTAATCATGCCATTATCGTTTTTGTTATTGATGTAAACATGCCATCGTCGTTGTTGTTCTTTCCATCAATGACAAGCACACTCTGCCTATAAACATGCCAACAATATCCCCCTTTGGTATTGATGGAAACCCTGAAGGACTGCATTGTTCTACTTATACCTCCAACTGTATCATCCATATCACACTTTTTCTCCCCCTTTGACATCAATGTCAAAGAAAACATGCTCCCCTTGAGTTGTTGCAGTACTTTTCGGAGGTATCAGATTTTCAACCAACAAAAACTCCCCTAATAGGATGGAATCTCTTATTTGAGTCCTGCAGAGTATTTGTATCTAGCTCAAAGTCTTCTCCTGTTGATTCTTGGACCTTTTCATCTTCAGCTTCAGATGTGTCCTCTATAGCAGAATCAATATTTCCCACCTCTCTTACTGGGACTCCTTCATCAACGTTTTCTTGTCATAATTGAATGACTCCCCCTGTCACTCTTCTCTCTCTTCTTCTGACTATTCTCCCCCTTTGTTAAAAGGTTATCTCTTTCTGACAAGGTTTCTCCTCTTGTTCTCTCTACAGGATGTCATGTATATCATTTTGTACATCAGGATGTTGCTGCTACGAATGTCGTTTTCCTACTTGAACACTGCACAATTGTAGCTCATATTTTTCAAACAACCCTTGGATATGCCCATTGATTCTCATCAATCTATAACCAACTGTATCCGTCTTTATCCAAGATTTTTCTTTACTGTACATTGCTCTAAATTCATCTGAGAAATTTTATACTGTGCTTGACACATGACTGCAATTCTTTTTGCAACAATTAACTTCACTCATATTCACTTGTTCAATCTTTGCTATCCACATCTGTGAGTGTCCTGGTTTCTTGAAATTTTTTCTATTATCTTCTATTACTGCAGCTTCATTTTTATTCTATGATGCCTACAATCCAAGGCCTTTATGACCATATTCATCATAAGGAGAAACAATAATCGTTACAAACACTCTCATACCTCCTTTGATTCATCCATGAAGGTTTATCTCTTCTAAACTTACTTTGAGGTGTATGAGTAGCTTATGGGTGTCTTCCTTGATCTGATCTTATAAATATTGTAGTTTCATTCTTTGAACATGGAAAACTTGAGTTATACCTGCTTTCCCTTTTTACAAATGAAGGACTTGTGTCAGACTTGTCTTCACCCTTTATAAATGAAGAAATTGCATCAAGTTTCTTAGGAGTATTGTTTTCTTCCTTGTTGTATCCAAGACCGGATTTTTCATTTGGTGATCTCTGACTATCCAATATCTCATCCAGGTTCATGGAGATGTTCAAGAACTTGATTTGGGTGTTTGAATTTTCAACCTTCTTTCTAAGATTCACAACTTCTGCTTCCATCTTATGACATGATTCTTCTTCTACTTCTTCCATGGGATAAATGCTAATAGAACATTCTTTTATTGTATATGAGTCTTCTTATTTACTTGCAGGGGAAGATTCAATATCAACATCATTATCTTTCCTTATTCCTTTAGCCACCACTTGTCTTGAGTTTACAGACTTTATCTTACAAGATTTGGAAGTGAACAACACTTTACATTCTATGTCACATATTTGACTTACACTGACCAAATTATGTTTCAGCCCATCTACAAGCAGAACATCCTGGGATTTTCCTTTTCCATTACCCTTGATTTTTCCTGGTTCATCATTTCCAAAGGTCACATTTCTTGTTTTTCTTTTACTTATAGAAAGAAACTTATCCTTGTCTCCATTCATGTGCTTGGAAAATCCATTGTCTATATAACATGGGTCTTTTTGTTTTTGAGTTGAAAGTAATAGACCACATTTTTCACTATCTTTCTTTTTCCATGTGTTGTCATTTCTAGTTAAGGGTTTTGTCCTTGGATCTACCTTGTAATTCTTCAGATGGAATTTTGCAGCTTTGTGGCCAAAGTTATGACAGTTATAACACATTCAGGCTCATTGTTGAATAGGTCAAAGTGATTGGTGCTATGTTTTCTACTCATTGGTTGCTTAGTTCTATGTTGCAAAGCTTGTTTATTTCTTGACCTCCTCAATTGCATGTCTCTAAACTTAATTTGACAACTTGCAATGTTATGAACAAAATTAGAGAAGTAAAACTAGTAACCATGGAAGAAATTTTGGTACCTGAAGGATGGCCTTCTTCTTGGAATTTGATGCTCCGTCATCTGATATTTTTGTTTTTGATGAGGGATCATCTTGTCTTTATTAGATTTTGGTGACAGAGTACTCACATGGTCTGATTGTCTGCTGACTTGGAACTTGATCATCTTTATTGGCTCTTTGCTTTCTGGTTGTTTTTTGTTTGAACCACTTACATAAACTAAACCAGTATTCAACAAGGGAGATCTTTGTTTGCTCAGAATGTCGTTTAGTTTTGTTGAGGCTTTAATGCTTGGAATATTTTGGAGATACAATGCTTTAAACTTCTCCATATCTTTTTTGGTTTTTACTGCCTCTTCTTCCAAAGCTTCACATCTTGCCTTCTTCTCTGATAATTGTTATTTCAGAATGTCCTCTATTTTCCTTTCCTCTTATAATTCCACTTTTAGTAAGGAAAATTCTTCATCGGGTTTTTTACTATCTTTCTCGAACTGTATCAGCAATTGTTTTTGCTTTTTATTCTTAGATCTAAGTCTAGCAATTTCTTCTAGGGTGTTGATTAGTTCTCCTTCCAAGTCAACCACAACTTATTCATCATTGACATCACTTCATGTGTTTTTATTATCATAATCCTCTTTGGCCATTAGCATAAAGTCATTAACCTTATCTTCAATAGAAGAGTCATTGCTTTCATCATCTAAGGGATCATCATCATTGTTTACACAAAGCCTTTTCTTCTTAAAATTATTCTCTTTATAGACCGTCTTGTGTTTGTTCTTCTCTTCATCTTCATATGTCTGATCCTTTCTTTTGTGAGAACACTTAGATGAAAAATGACCTATCTTACCACAGTTGAAACATTTGAAGGGAAGTTTACCTTGTTACCTTCCTGATCCTTTCTTTAGTCTTCTCACAAATTTTGCTTCAATTTCATCAGGCTCATAATCCTCATTCTTATCTTCTTTAAATGATGCTTCTCTAGAGGTGGGTTCATATTTAATTATCCTCATTTCATATGCAGTCAAGGTTCCTAGAAGTTGATCAAAAGGCAAATATTTTAGATCATTAAGTTCTTCTATAGCAGAGACCTTTGGGTTGAACCTATTTGGCAGAGATCTCAAAATTTTCTGAACTAAACAGGTTTCCTCAAGTTTTTCACCAAGTCCTTTCATTGCATTTACTAGTTCATCAACTCTCAGAAAGTACTTCCCAAAAGTTTCATCCTCTTTCATCTTTAGCTGTTCAAAATTTACTATGTAGGTTTGAAGCTTGGATTCCTTTACCTTCTCATTACCTTCATAACTGCTAATGAGTTTGTCCCACATTTCTTTGGCAGATTCTAAGTGCATAAATTTTACAAATTTTTCTTTTGCAAGCCCACTTAGAATAACATTCATAGCCTTAGCATTGAATCTTAATTCTTGTTTGTCATCCTTAGAAGCTAGTAAAACTGGCTTTACATAACTTGTCTCTACCACATCCTAGACATCTGCACCTAAAGCCATTATGTAGGTTCTCATCCTAACTTTCCAGGTGGAAAAGTTTGTTCCATTGAACAAGGGGGCCTTATTGGTTGAATTTCCTTCATGGCTAGTCATGTTTAAGCTCTAGGATGTACCCTTATATAAAAGGAACTGGCTCTGATACCAATTGTTGGACAACTGAGAGGGGGGGTGAATTAGTCGTTATTGTACTTAAACAATTGTGTCCATTTTAAACTCTTTGCAGAACACTCAATCATGATCACAATAATGCAAGGAAGTAAGCAATATAATATTCAACATCAATCACACACATGAAATATACAAAGACAGATATTTCCTGTGGAAACCCATAAAGGGAAAAAAAACTCTTCTTCTTGATATGATAAGTAGTCTTTATTTTCTGTACATTATCATTCTTATGAGCACCAACTCCTTTTGAGGCTACCGCCTCTATTTTAAAAGAATCAACTTGTTGAGAGCACTAACTATCTAGTTTCTCTAGCACCCACTAGAAGGAAGCACCAACTCCCTGAGTGTTCCAGCACCAACTTGATGGAACCACCAACTTCCAGTTACACAGGCACCAACTTGTATAACAGAGAACAATAGTTCTCCCTTGCACCACCCTACCACCCTAGTTTTTCTGGATGCAATGAGATGAAAGCTACAACTCCCTGTGTTCAAGCACCCACTTGAAACTCTGAGGAAAACATTCCTCCCTAGCACCACCCTACCACCCTAATTATAAAACCTTCATTACATAAACTTATTATAGTGATACAGTGTTTTTCAATGGCTTACCAGTCTCATCATTGTTCTTCTACACTGCTCTGCTCCTCCTGCATCAGTGTCTTCCTAATCACATCTTCTTGAGCTTTCTAATATTATGCTCTTTCTCTACATGCGCACCTCGAATTTCTCTTCCTCTCTCAGATTTGCATCTATGTTCTATATATTTCTACTGCACTTTATGCTCTATGCAACATTTCCATTCTATACGCTACACCTCTTTTGTGCGTTTAAGCTATTGTGCATAACATGCTTCTACTCGCATGAATAAATCTCAAACGAAGCAACCATCTCTTCTCTGTTCTGCATATATTTATCATGCCAAGTCCTCTGCCAGATCATACACCTAAATCTTCATTCTCTCTAGCGATCATGCTCAATCTATTCTTCATCAGTGGTCGTTATCCTAAGATTCTTTGGCTTCTTTGGCAGTTACAGTCTTCAATGCTTTTCCATCTGTCAATTGTCTCTATGATGAGTCTTCATCCTACTGATGGTTACCTCAAGACTCTTCAACTCCTCTGGCGATCACCCTGAAGTTCTTTGAATTCTCTGGCGGTTATGCTTAGTGTGTTCATCATCAGTAGGCATTATCCTGAGATTCCTTGGCTTCTCTAGCAGTCGAAACTCTTCATCTTATCTGTCAGTTACAACCAGTCATCTTTGGCTTCTTTGGCTTCTAAGCCCCTTCCTTCACATGACCACTGGCGGTGACCTAATCGCCTATTCAAAAGGTGCTTCCCGATCTTGGTCTAGTGAGCACTATCTCTTTTTCACGATATGACCTTGGGCTATGAACTTCACATGACCACATGATTGTGGGTGCATACATAGGTGGTTTGAGGGAAACCCACTTTTATCCCCACAATTCACTACAAGCCTCCATGCATACTTTCTCAAAAAATGTGGTTTCAATTGCGACCCACTCATGAAAAATTAAGACCCGAGCATGTTCTAGCCCCACAATGCGATGGGACTGTCGATCCTACGATCTTGATGGTGATCCTGAAACTGACGGATCAGATCAGACGGTTTATTTCATGGAAACAAATAAATTGTCAAATTTGATCCTTCACTTATCCTTTCATTGTTCAATCTGACGGCTAGGACTTAATCAACCATTGAGATGGATGGTTTCAGAACTTCTCCCTTTAGAATTTCAACTTCTCAAACTTACACTATCCTTCCACTGTACTATGATCAACGATTGAGAATACACCCGAAGTGATCTTTCAGATTGGAAGACTCGTGTTCTTGCTGACGTGGTCTACCACATGTCCTTGTTGAGTTGGTCTTTTGACGTGGGTGAGACATGTAGGCAGTGTAGTGGAATGTGGAGGCATAGTGTGGTATTGGAGTATGATGTGTAGCAGGTAGTGCAGTGTGACGTCAGAGCACGGATGTGGTATGTATGAGTGGTTTGGTGGTTTACTCGGAGGGGGGTTAATGCGATAAGTGGTAATGAGTGAGGGGGGTCTGTGTTAACAGAAAGGTGACATGTATGAGTGTCCCACAAGGAAAATACCACCAACCCGGACCCCCCCCCCCCAAAGTTAAACGCAAAAAGCTCAGGGGGGTTTGATATGCCCTGTCGACCATAGATCTGAGTCCCTGATTCTCGACCACTGAGATTAGTGCGCCCTTTACCCAACTTATCCTATCCTTCCACTTTAAAATGATTTTATGGCTATGATCTTCTTCAGATGATCCGAAAGTCGAGAACGTATTTCAGCTCTCCAGGTCTCTAGACTTCGGGAATTTCAAATCTCAAAATGAATTCTTGAAGTGAGATTTTTCCGGAGAGTAACCTCCTCACATATTTATACCCGAAACCAATGACGTTCATTAGATTAGGATCTTAGATCAACGACCCAATGTGTATGTGATGCAGCACTTCTATCTTATCATGTCCTTCCACTTAGAATGATCCAATGACTGACGAAAATTCACGTTTGATCCAACGGCTGACGGGTATTTGGGTAATCAAATTCTCAAATATTTATCCCTATTTAAATTACCCTTCAATTAATTTTATCTGATGGTCAATGGATATTCGAGTGATTGTGATCTCATATCGTAGCCCTTTCTTATCATGTCCTTCAACTAATTCAATCCGATGGTCATCACATTTTCTCCAAATCTGATGGTCCACATTCATTTCAAATTTTGGGCTTCAAGTAATTCAACTTTCAAGTTTCCAATTCTTTTGAAGTGAGATTGCTCGAAGTCTAACCTCCTCACAAACCCATTGGATCTAACATTTTTTGGTCCTTTGTGCTCAGATCCAACGAATAGGATCTGTTCCTCTCTTGCGCACTCATTCCTCTTATCTGGACTATGATCTAACGGTCCAAATACTTCATAGTGTTCGATACAATGACCACTGTCGCTCCTCCTCCTGAGCTTATGCTTCCTCCCAACTTAGAATAATTTCTAAGTGTCAAAGGCCTCAAACTTTGATCCTTCTGCGAGTCCTGGTGACTTTGGGACCCGTCTGCATTTCTGAAAATGATATCTCTCCTGAGATTTGGCAATGAATTTAACCTCGGCCCTGGCGCACACTTGCACTCTACGTGAAACTCTGCACTATTTGGAAACTCTAGCTCTATGCCCTGTTCTATTCCTCCTGATCTTATAGACAACAATTTCTCATGGTCTCATCATTCCCGATGCTATCATTGTTGCTTTCCTATTTTCCGTCATTGCACACTCTGCCTATAATCATGCCATCATCATTGTTGTTCTTTCCTGTAAACATGCAATCATCGTTGTTGTTCTTTCCCTCAATGACAAGCACACTCTGCCTGTAAACATGCCAACAATCTCCCCCATTGGCATTGATGGAAACACTGAAGGATGGCATTTTTCTACTTAGACCTCCAACCGTAGCATCCAGATGACACCTTTTCTCCCCCTTTGACATCAATGTCAAAGAAAACATGCTCCCCCTAAGCTATTGCAGTAATTTTCAAAGGTATCATATTTTCAACCAACACAAACTCCCCCTAACAGGATGGACTCTCTTCTTTGAGTCTTGTAAAGTATTTGTATCTAGCTGAAAGTATTCTCCTTCTGATTATTGGACCTGTTCATCTTCATCTTTAGTTGTGTCCTCTGTAGCAGACTTAATATTTCTCACCTCTCTTACTAGGACTCCTTCATCAACCTTTTCTTGTCATAAAAGAATGACTCCCCCTGTCATTGTTCTCTCTCTGCTTCTAATTGTTCTCCCCCTTTGTTAAAATTTTAGCTCTTTCTGAAAAGTTTTATCCTCTTGTTATCTCTACAAGATGTCATGTATATCATTTTGTACATCAAGATGTTGTTGTTGCAAATGTCATTGTCCTACTGGAACACTGCACAATTGTAGCTCATATTTTTCAAACAACCCTTGGATCTTCCCATTGATTCTCATCGATCTCTAACTAGATGTATATGTCTTTATCCAAGATGCTTCTTTATTGTACATTGCTCTAAAGTCGTCTGAGAAAGTTTATACTATGCTTGACACATGACTGCAATTATTTTTGCAAAAATTAACTTCACTCATGTTCACTTGTTAAGTCTTTGCTATCCACATCTGTGAGTGTCCTAGTTTCTTGAACTTTGTTCTCTGATCTTCTATTACTGCAATTTCATTTTTATTCTATGATTCCTACAATCCAAGGCTTTTATGACCATATTCATCATAAGGAAAAACAATAACCATTACAAACACTCTCATACCTCCTTTGATTCATCCATGAAGGTGTCTCTCTTCTAAACTTACTTTGAGGTGTATGAGTAGCTTCTGGGTGTCTTCCTTGATTTGATCTTCTAAATATTGTAGTATTTCTTTCATTCTTTGAACATGAAAAACCTAAGTTATATCTACTTTCCCTTTTTACAAATGAAGGACTTGTGTCAAACTTGTCTTCACCCTTTATAAATGAAGGACTTACATCATGTTTCTTTGGAGTACTGATTTCTTCCTTGTTGTATCCAAGACCGGATTTTTCATTTGGTGATCTCTGACTATCCAAGATCTCATCCAGGGTCATGGAGTTGTTCAAGAACTTGATTTGGGTCTTTGACTTCTCAACCTTATTTCTAAGATTCACAACTTCTGCTTCTAGCTTATGACATGAATCTTTTTCTACTTCTTCCATGGGATAAAAGCTAACAAAATGTTCTTTTATTGTATATGAGTCTTCTTATTTACTTGCAGGGGAAGATTCAATATCAACATCATTATATGTCCTTATGACTTTAGCCACCACTTTTCCTAATTTTACAGATTTTATCTTACAAGATTTGGAAGTGAACAACAATTCACATTCTCTGCCACATATTTGACATACACTGAGAAAATTGTGTTTCAGACCATCTACAAGCAGAACATCCTGGTCTTTTCCTTTGCCATTACCCTTGATTTTTCCTGGTTCATATTTCCAAAGGTCACATTTCCTATTTTTCTTTTACTTATAGACAAAAACTTATTCTTGTCTCCAGTCATGTGCTTGGAACATCCATTGTCTATATAACAGGGGTCTTTTCATTTTTGAGCTGAAAGTACTAGACCACCTTTTTCACTATCTCTCTTTTTCCATGTGTTGGCATTTCTAGTTAAGGGTT
Organism: Picea glauca; assembly: GCA_000966675.3. Lineage (NCBI taxonomy): Eukaryota > Viridiplantae > Streptophyta > Pinopsida > Pinales > Pinaceae > Picea > Picea glauca. The sequence continues at coordinate 306,044 of JZKD02S1674878.1, forward strand.
TTTTCCTTGGATCTGCCTTGTAATTCTTTAGATGGCAGTTTGCATCTTTGTGGCCGAAGTTATGACACTTATAACATTCGGGATTATTGTTCAATAGGTAAAATTGATTGGTGCTACATTGTCTACTCATTGGTTTCTTAGTTCTATGTTGCAAAGATTGTTTATTTCTTGACCTACTCAGTTGCATGCCTCTAAACTTAATTTGACAACTTGCAATCTTATGACCGAAATTAGAGCAGTAAAAGAAGTAACCATGGAATAAATTTTGGTACATTAAGGATGGCCTTCTTCTTGTCATTTGATGCTTCGTCTTTTGATATCTTTGTTTTTTATCATGGATCATCTTTTCTTTATTATCTTTTGGTGATAGAGTACTCACATGGTATGATTGTCTACTGACTTGGAACTTGATCATCTTTACTGGTTCATTTCTTTCTGGTTGTTTTCTGTTTTGTTGGCACAGGGGCAGACCCAGGGTTCAACTCCAAGAACACACCAACAAGCCCTAGCTACTAGCCCTTTCAGAAACACCTACGAAGAAGATGTAGTCTCACCCGAAGCAGCTATGAGGGGGTTGCATGACAGAGATGTCTAAAACCAGGGGAATATCAAGTGGATCTATTAAAATAGTAATTTATCATGCATCTATCATTCAAAAAGCTAGATCTATCCTTCAAATCTATAAGTTTAATCTAATACAATAAGGCAGGTAACAATATAGCAGCGACATAGATCAAATAATCAATCACACACACAACAAAATATGTACATGGTTCACCCTCTCTCTAGGGCTACGTCCATAGAATTGTGGTATATTATATTAAGGAAAGCATACAGTTCTTGTCTCTGCTCTTAGCTAGTAGATCTTCTTTCTCTTCTCTCCCTTCCCTATGCACACAGCTGTAGAACTTGACCTTCACACATAGAATAAGATCTTACAATACCAGAAGGCATCCTCTCTCTCAGCACTTCTCTCTCTCAATACAATGATCCCTCACTCAATACTATAGCTAGATCAACAATAATATTTTACTGCAGGATTACCAATGTGTACCGACCCGACCTAGGTCCTCTTGACCTTTATTTATACATTACAATACCTCACCGACAACCTCAGGCCGAAACCTAGGTGCCAAAACCCTAAAAGACCAAAACGCTAGGTCAACTTGACCCACTTTTTTTGAGCTTCACCAGCCTATATTTCCTTCCTTCTCACGCGATGCTCCAAAGCATACAATGGTGGATTTTTTTGCTTGTTGAGTTGTCCACGATCCATATTCCTTGTTTATGTGTCATCCTTTATCTCCTCATCCAACGACTTGCATTTCCTTGCTTCGCTCCATATTTTCTTCTCTTTTGCTTACTTCGACCCAGTGATAGTCACTATGTTTCCCGCGGAGTTCACTTTTCAACTTTTCTTCCTTGTTCTTCGCTTCCTTCCATAACCAAGGGCCAAAAGGCCCCCAACACTCACCTATGACTCATCCTGAGGCACTTTGGATCCGATCCTTCTATTTTTCTTCGACTTTGGACTGTGTAGGGAAGCCTTGGTTTTTGCTTTATGCCTCCTCTCCCTCCTTGTGGAGACTATCTTTTCCGTGTCTGGTACCCAGTTTCAAATACACGTGGTACCTAGACCCTTTTTCTCATGCTTTTACTGAGATCTATGAGGCAGCTGGTTGTCATAGTACAACTTCAACCGACTCCCATTCACCAATCCTTCCTTCCATTCTCCCTTCAATGTTTTCAGTTGCGCAGCTCCTCCTTCTGTAACATAGACGATCTCATATGGTCCAAGCCAATGCGTTCTAAACTTCCCTGGATGTCTTATAAACTTACTGTCATATACCAGTACTAAATCACCTTACTTGAGTGCCTTCTTCTTGATGTGCCTATCATGATATGCCTTCTCTCGTTCCCTCTGAACCTGCTGATGGGATCCTACAATGAATCTGTCTTCTTCTAGTTCAACCAACTGTGCAAGCCTTTCCTGAAAAGAAATAGTGTCATCCATACCTATAAAAGTAGCAATTCTTAAGCTTGGTACCAATTATTTCATCGGGACAACAACTTCAAGACCATAAACCAACTTGAAAGGAGTCTGCATTGTTAATTTCTTGCAAGTGGTTCGATAGGCCCATAATACTACAGGTACTCTTAAGTCCCAGTCATCCTTATTCACAATGCAAATCTTTGTTAATGTTGTCTCCAAGATCTTATTGATTGCTTCAACTGTTCCATTTGCTTATGGATGGTAAGGTGTGCTCTTTTGATGGTGGACTGCAAATTCTTCAGTCAGGGCTTCAACTGTCTTATTGATGAAATGTGTGCCTTGATCACTTATAAGGATATTGGGGCATCCAAACCTCATTATTATTTCATCAAATATAAAATGTGTAGTTGTAGTTGCACTACAGTCTTTAACTGCTCTGGCTTCGGCATCGCAGTAATGATATACCTTGCTCCTGTGCGTTTTCCTGGTGGGTTTATAGGTCCCACGAAGTCAATGGCCCACTTTTCAAATGTTTGTAGGGTCGTCTATGGTGCTAATGGCATTTCATCTCATCCAGATGGTTTCCCAACTCTCTGGCATACATCACAGGCTATAGCATCTCTTTGTAAGGTAGGCCACCAAAGCCCATCTCTCAAGTCCTTCTACGCAGTTTCTCTCCTTGTGTAGTGTCCTCTTACAATGCCTTCATGAGCTTCTGCAAGGATCAGTGGTCACTCTGTCTCCATAACACATCTTCTTAGTATCTCATCAAGTCCTATTTTGTATAGCTGACCAACTATAAGTGAAAAGTTTGCAGCACGCACCACTATTTGTTTCTTCTAGGGAATTGTATACTCACTAGGTGTCATTCCTGTTGGTAGGAACTAGACTATATCTGCGAAGTGGTCATCAATATTTCTAACGGTAAGCAACTATGCATCCGTAAGTGTATCCTCCAAACTGGTGGGTTCTTATCCATGTTCCATCCTCGACAAGTGGTCAGGGACCTTGTTCATTCTTCCTAGATTAACTATGATCTCAAAATCATATTCTTGAAACAACAAAATC
>JZKD02S1674878.1:336583-362587 GCA_000966675.3 Picea glauca
TCCACACTGAACTCCCCTCATCAACACCATTGCTCCTCGTACCATCTTGCAAGTGTTCTTTCCAAATACAGTATCCACTCCTGCATCATCCATATTGCTTACAGATATTAGGCTCTTGGCTAGTTTTGGAATGTGCAGAACCCCAGGAAGTGTTCTAATCCTTCCATATTTTAGTGGCAACTTAACCCTTCCACACCCAAAGATTTTTGTTGTCGAGTCATCTCCTAGGAATACATCACCACCATCATACTTTTTATATTCAGAGAGCCACTCCCTGTGAGGAGTCATATGGTATGACGCACCTGATTCGATCAACCATACATCATGGTTTGCATGTGTACTTGTAGATGCCAGGTAAACATCACCTCCTTCTTCAGTGGAGGTTTTCGCCTCTGTGGAAGAGGTACTATCAGATCCCTTTGGTTTTTCAATCTTCTTAGACTTGCAATCTTTATTATAATGCCCTGTTTTACCACACTTCCAACACTTTCTCAAAGATTTTCCTGGAGACTTAGATCTACCTGTAGATTTAGATATCCACCCCAAAGGCTTTCTAGGGTTCCTATCTTGGGTACGACCTCTTACAAATAAAGCATTTTTGCTATGACTATCCATGATTTTCCACCTCATCTCTTCAGATAACAAGGATGAAACTACATCCTCATACTTCAATGTAGATTGAGTGGTACTACCAATTGCTACAACTAGATTATCCCAAGAGTCTAGAAAAGAACATAACAAAGTAATACACTTATCTTCTTTTGCAATTGTAATATTAATAGAGAAAAGTTGACTTACTAGAGTATTAAAGGCATTTATATGTTCTGTCATAGAATCTCCATCTTCCATCCTATGATGATACAACTTCTTTTGAAGGAACAAATTGTTTACCAGGGACTTTGATTGATACAAATTCCCCAACTTATCTCAAAGTTCCTTGGTTGTAGATTCTCCCAAGACATTCAACAAAACTGAATCTGCCAAGCAGAGTCGAATAGTACTCCTTTCTATTCTATCCAACTTCTCCCAATCTTCCTTCGACATACCAGTAGGTGGTGTGCTGGTAGTTTGTGTATTGGTAGGTTGTGTACCAGTAGCCTGTGTGCTAGTAAATGGTGTACTAGTAGGCTATGTACCAGGATAAATAGTAATCCATTGTTCTTTGTCTACAAGAAGGTCCTCCATCTTCAGCTTCCATAGCTCAAAGTTTTTACTGTTGAACTTCTCTATCTCGATTCTATAAGAACTCGGCATTCCTCTTTCTGCACTCAAATCACCACTGCAAAATATCCCACTAAACCCAGGTTTATCACAGACGCAAGATAAACTTGATCTATCAAGACCGAGCCAAACCCTCAACAACAAAGGCGTCCCTCTGAAGCCAAAAACAAGCTCTGATACCACATGTAAGTTTTAAACCTCTGAAGTAAAGCAATGCATATAGATTCTTAAGAGAAATAGAATTTAATCAATGGCTCATTCACATAGTACAAAGAGATATATACTGGAAACCCTCAACCAGGAAAACCTTTCTTATATTCATTATATCGAATTTCAGCATTCACTATATAATATATATACAATGTTTTTAGGTATTTCGTAGATACCAAAACCCTAATCCCGGTGTCGAATGATGCACGTAACCAGGGGGGGCATACCTGCCACCCCCTGGGACCCCCCTAGGAAAGCGCTTGATGCACACAGCACAAACATAGCACTACTACGAGGGATCGTCAGACGCAATTGTCATATCTGACACGCCCACACACACACATGCAAAGAATATAACACATACCCAATAGGTTGTATGACTCTACCCTGTCAACAACAAACTTGGTGATATACCCTCCAATGGTACTATCAAACCAGTGATCTACTACTCTGGATACAACATTATCGACCCTTTTAACCTTCTGGATCAGCGTCGATGTCCAAACTACAAAAGATCTAGGTATTATCTTGAACTGGGTATCTGCTAACCTAGCTAACCACTCATGTAGCTCTTGATGGATCCCTCCAAATAATATCTCGTGAATGTCAGTAAAGATATATTTCTCCAACCAATATTCCTTGGGCCACTGTATCAACAAATCAAACCATATGTATCATATCTGAGTTGTACTAGCATGATCATGTCTATCATGATGCAAGCATCATCTCTAAGTTGTATGACCATCTCTAATTTGCACTAGCATGATACATATCCTCAGCTCACTGATAGTCCATGATGTCACATATCAGTGCTCCCTCCCAACCGAGGAGGTCATCTCCTCCCTTTAAGCCAAAGGAGTAATCTCCATGATCCCTAGATTGTCCCTCAAGTATGAAAACTTTATCTTGGACAGATTCTTCGTCAAAATATCAGTTGTCTGCTCATCAATGGAGATATATTGGAGAACCACTTCTCCCCTCTAGACTTTATCACAGAGAAAATAGTACTTGATCTCAATGAGCTTCAACATATCATGGAACACCAGATTCTATGAGAGATTCATACAGCTCTGGTTATCACAATATATCATAGTCGAATCCAGCACCTAATAAAACAGTTTAGGAACCAGCTTACGGAGCCACATGGATTTCATACAAGCATCACAAGATGCAATATACTTTTCTTATGTAGTTCTAAGTGCAACGGACTTATATTTTATGCTATCCCATGATATCATAGCAGATAACAAAATAAAACACATATCAAAAGTACTCTGAAGTATCTTTACAATATACTTCCCTTTTCCTAGGAAGACTTCACCATGCTTTTGTCATACTTCTTATCCCAAATAGTAGTGCATGAGACCAATATCCTTCATATCAAATTCAGTGGCTAGCTCCTTCTTACACTAAATAATTAGAGGCTCTACACAAATCATATAACAGTAGAATCATAGGTGCATTATTCACAACTTTGTAATAGATATTTGGATAGGCATGACTCTTGGAAAATCCAATTCTTGTCAAGTAGTTATCAATACATGCATACCAAGCTCTTGGATTTTGCTTGAGTCCATACAAGGCCTTCTTCAATCTGCATACATGGGTTTCTCTTGGGTGTACCTCAAAACCTTGAGGTTTCTCTATGTATATTTATTATGCAATCACTCCATTGATAAAGGAGGTCTTTACATCCATCTAATGTAAACTCCAACCCATTTATGTTTCTAGAGATATGATGGATATAATAGATGTATATCTGGAAACTGGAGAAAATGTCTCATCATAGTCTTATCCCTCCTGCCGAGAGAATCCTCTAGCCAGAATTTTTTCCTTGTATTTATTGATACTTCTATCCATTGCATGTTTTATCTTGTAAATCTATTTAGGAACAATTTCCCATACATCATTTTTCATGATTTATATTCTTCCATCACAGCTTCCTTTTGTTCTTTCTTCTTGACTGCTTCTTCAAAGGTGGAAGGTTCTATAACTGGAATATGGTTTTTACTTCTTGTTTTTTTTTTCTTCATTTATAATTGATACTTGGTGAGACCATCTGCTTCACCATTAATGAAGTCATCTACTCCATTCTTGCAAATTTCATTGTATCTCCCTCCTAGAGTTATCACATGTGACCTACCTAGAACAAGAACAATAACAAAGGAAAATAGCAGACAACATTCTTCAACACTCTTCCAGTGTTGTGATCAATCATTCTTCCACAGTAACTTATTTGGAATAAACAAATACATCTCCATGGTAACCTCCATGAAATCTTGTAAGATAACCTTACCGAGACAAGAACAATAAAAGTATTTCCAGTATAATAGAATTTTCATAAGAACATATCTATGGTAACAATAATGAATAACAATTTCATGATGATCAACATAGTATGATCAAGGTGAATTTCCCAGGAGAAAAACAAGAAATATCTTTCTAGAGGAGATGTTAGTTCATTTTGCAAACAAGTACAATTAGCATCTATATTAATAGTATTCACATGCCATCAAGTATTCATTACATCTAGTAGTAATAGAACCTTTCAAATACTGCTTTCACAAATTGTTATGTAGCAATTATCAATCTTGATATGTGCAAATTGGAAACTTATCAATTTAATCAAACCTGAAAACTGAAGCCTCAACTGTTATGGAGAGTGTGCTTGTTCCTTTGAATTTTTTGAATCCAATATCATTGCTTGGACAAGGTCTCTAGTATATTCCCTGCAAACATACTCATGCTTTGCTAGATTATATAACTTGAAAAGTATATACAAGTGCATACCTTTGAAATCTTTGTAGGATCGCCCAACTTGTCTTTCTAATATGAAAATAGACACCATATTAACAAGAAGAGATTAGAAACTAAATCATAAGATACAATGATTAAAAAAAGCTAGAAACTCTGAAATTTCAACTTTGACCACAAAGTCAATTTGACCAGAAGTCAACCTTTGACTTTGACTTTGACCAAAAACTCAAACCTGATATTTTTTCTAGCTAAGGGTGCCAAGAGGTGTGCTAGGATAGGGCACACTGGGATGTCAATTAAATATTCCAAATGATTCACATTAGGTGCCTGAACAAATAGGTTAGGGTTTGTTTCCACTAAAATATCTAATTGCAACTGCAACTGGTGCTATAACGAGCTTGAAAATGAACTTCCCAATCTACCTTCCAGTGGTTAGACTGTCTGAATATAGTGTGGGCCCATAACCTATTAAAATACTCATTTTCACCATAGACAATATCTCTATTGTCACCCATCCATAGGCACGAAGCCACCCTCGAGCACCTTAACCTTTGACAGAATTATTCAGGAAAGCCATACTAGAACCAACAAATAAACCCTAGTTTTTAACTACAGCAACAAATTAAGACAAGTAGAGAACTACTTCTCCAAGGGTAGCACACAAGAGAGAGAATATCCATATCCACAAAACAAGTACCATACACAACTGTAGCTGCACTACTCTCTCAAACTTGTGCCATAATTAGAAATAATATCATCAAGAGTATTACCAAGAATATCAATTAGAGAGAGACCAAGACCAAGATATGACCATACACCCGTATTCCTCCTTGCAATTGTAGTTGCAACTAAAACTGTAGCTCTCCACAAGACTCGTGCTCTGACTGGGTGTGCAAATGAGCTAAAACATCCTCTATTTATATTAATATATCCAGTGAACTTTATGGTTGGGCCGACTTGACATTCTAATAATTATATTTTATGTTTTTTTTTTCCTATGGAGTCGAATTTGTAGAAATTATGAGGTACTATGAGGCTACCCAATAGGTCTGTCTTTGACCTTTTTTGGGCTCTAATTTTCAATCTATGTGATTGTCCTTTGTTGTTGTTTTATGACAGCAAACAATCAAGTACTTTCTGCTCATATTTTTAATGGTTAAGTGTCCTTTTAAGGTGCCCTTGCAAGTGTTATATTTTCCCAATGTTAGCACATGCAATATACTCGAAACAAATAACACTACCTCCTAGATATTTACAACTTTAAATGTTGATTTACAATTCTAATCATGCATGAAATGAACACAAGTATTTTTTGTCAACATGACCCTAGATAAAAGTATGTTTGGAATGGAAATATATATATGGAGAATAGAAGGTGGAATACAAAAAGTACATGAAACAAATGAACCTGATACAATAGAATCTTGTCTCAAGATGCAACACAAGTCCAAGAGTGAGAGATGCGCCCAAACATGGTGCTCCCTTCTCAAATATTGCTCTATTCACTGAAATCAAGCACCCTTGCTCCCTGAAGATCTGATGGAGAAACCCTTGCGCCACAATGTGCTCTTGTGCGGTACCTCTTCACTGAAACTTTCCTCAAAGAAATATGACCACTGCAAGACCTCCCTGCTATAAGTGTGTCCTCCTCCAAGCAAGAACAACAACCACAAATAAATTGGTCCCTAAGCCTTCATGATCCCTCCATGAAAGGAGGCTCCCAATATCTCCTCTCCCAATGCTTCCATTCTCATCTGCTTTCCCTTCTCCAAATTCTCTTGGTGAACATACAAGTGAATGAGCCTCTCATTTCCCTATACGCCCCTCTTAAGGAAACATAAGGAAACCTAAAATATGGGTGGATGAGATCATCTCATCCCATCTCTAATCAAGGTTTGAGATCTCTCCAAAATAATTTCAACTCAAAACCCACTTTACTCAAGTTTCCATAGTTTCTTTTTATGTCCCTCTTTTCACCCACAAAATGAATTAATAGTCATTTTAGGATAAAATGACCAAATTTCACTTTTGAGTTAAATATCCTAAGTCAAAGTGAAATTATACATAAAGTACATGGTACATAGTACAAAGTATTTCCCACTTGTGTTTAGAGGCTCACAAACACAAGGGGACCACTTTCCAAGGTACCCAAATCTCAACACTCCCTCTTATCGGAGAAAGTTCCCTTCACCACCAATCTCATCCCTGCATTGGACATGGTTTCCTACTGGAAAATAATCGGTGAGTATGGTTTTACCCTGATCAATGAAAGTAGTCTCTGACATATATCTGCTCAATCTATGGGATCTATAGATGGAAGTGCATCTCCACCTATTCAATATCACCTAGATCTTGGTATCAAACCAAAGATCTCAACCTCATTCTCCCACCAAGGAGTTATACCTCCTGGCATCTCGCCAACAGTCACTACTCCTGGAATATCGCCAAGAGTCACTCTCTTGGCATCTCACCAAGAGTCTCTCCCTCTTGGTATCTCACCAAGAATACCTGGATCTCGGCATCTCACCAAGATCCTCAACTTGACCTCTCACCAAGTGAATTCCACGTGAAGTGGATCTAGAACATGATCTTCTCATCTCCGTAGCCAAGTGAGGCTCAAGCCTCTGTGGTGCCCTGTTGCTCCTCCTCATCAATAATTGATGCTTTGAAGCCCATGTACCAACCCTCCGTCTCGGCAACTCTGAAACTAAATTTGTCCCGGGTGGATCAGTCACCCCTGATGATGGTGTCCATGAAAATTGAGTCTGAGCTCCCTTTGAATCACTACTATGAGTCAATAGGGCCTCCTCAACTCTATCTCCCGACCTAACATTGGATGGTGTAACAACTGACAAAGAAGTAGCAAATGCACACTCTCTCGCAAACTGTGTACCAAACTCAACCTCCTATGTTATCATTGTTGAATCATCATGTTGCCTCTTCTTCTTCTTCTTGGGACATTGTCCTACATAGTGACCCATCTCTCCACAAGCAAATCATCTCATTGTGGTCATATCTCTCTCTTTCACACTGCCACTTTGTTGTGGTTTGGCCCCTCCCTTGGGACCTTGTCTAGCACCTCTGTTGGTCTTCTTCTTTCCCTTGATCCATAGAGAAAGGTCCTCATCACCGTGGGTAATCCATTTTTTTCCTAAGGACTCTAAGTAGAGTCTCATCTCGTCCTGAACGAAATCATCCCAAAGTCTCTCCCAAGTAGGCATAACCTCTCAGGCAACAATGCATCAAACAAATGGGCCCCATGGTTTGGAAAATTTGTTTAAGGTTGTCCTCACCATAAAACCTGGGTCCACTATCTCTTCGACGGCTTCAAGCTCATCTCTAATCTGAGTGAATCTACCAAGGAATGATGTAACTGACTTGAAATCAAGAATCTTAATTCTCTTGAGCCTATCTTGTAGAACCATCTTACGATTTTGTTTAGAACTCTAGTAAAGCTTGCATAAGGAATCCCACATCTCAAATGAAAAATATTTACCAGTCAAATGTGGAATGACGCGGTCTCTCACCGCATCACAAATAGTCATTTTTTCCTTGTTGTTCTTCTTCCTGAACTCTGCCACCATGACGGGAGTAGTAACAGAAGGAACAACAATGGGAGCCTCAACTATATCTCATAGTTTGAGGTCCTCTAAGATGAAAATGATCTTGTTCTTCCAAGGGGACCAATTTCTAGCTACATCTAGCATGTCCTATGCTCGCATCTGGGACACCAACATGGTTGTCCAATAAATCTCACATTGATGCTAAAACAACACAAGATTATTGCCTCACTCTTGTCAACACAAGTGTGAAAAGAGGCAGTAAGTCCACAACCTCACTCCTAGAAAATAGGTGTGAAAATAGGTTGTAAAATACAGCCTCACTCTTGTCCAGGCATGTGTGATAAGAGGTTTTCCAAAATAACCTCACTCCTATCCAAATAGGTGTGAAAAAAAGTGAAAACACAATTCCAAAAAATTCCTACAGGTTGTCCAACAAATCTTCCCATAAGTTGTCCACAAACATTGCCAACAAGATATCCAAAAATTTGCTAACAAGTTGTCCCAAAAATTCCCTGAACTATCCAACAAAATTGTACCCTCAATGCTCAAAAATCAACAAGTCTAATCCAACATTGGCTCTGATACCATGTAGAAATTCTGAGGTACTATGAGGCTACCCAATGTTAGAATATGATGGATGTGCTCTTTTTACCATAGACAATATCACTATTGTCACCCAAACATAGGTCGAAGCCACCCTCTGAGCACATTAACCTTGACAGAGAACCATTCTGGAAGTAAACCCTAGGCTATATATCCAAACAAAGGGTGGCACACCTTTCTCCAAGGATAGTGTACCAAGAAAGAGTTGATCAGAGATTCCAACCCATAACCAAGAGATAATCCAAGCCAAAACTGAAATCTTCTAGCTGCAACAGCTCTTCTCCAAACTTGCTCACAAACTAGCCCACTGCAGTGTGCACAAGTGTTTCTTCTACAATTCTGAGAATGCCTACCAGAATGAAGACTGGCCTCCTGTATTTATACTAAATCTGGCAAACTGCCTGGGCTGACTTTTCATTTTGGGTACTAATTCTTTAGTATATATTATTTCCTTTAGCCAACTTCTTCTCTTGGAGGCTAATAACCTAATACAAGTCATTCCCTTGAGTCGACTTGTCTTCTAGGGTTATTAACCAATCAATTAGGGTTTCTTCTTTCTTCCTAGAATATTCTATTCTCGTCAGGTTTACATGTGGAGGTAAATACCTCCCGCAGCTACCATAATATCAACACTCCCTTCTAGCTAGCTAGGTATTGAAGGTAATGGTCTTGAGCACAAACATACCATTCACCCGGTAGCATCAACATAGTCGTATAGACTATCTCATGACTAGATCATGAGCACCATCATCACTGTCAGTGTCATCAGCTGCATCATCTCTTGAAAACATACTCCATCTAAGTAATCAGACATGATGTTGGATAAGTCACTTACTCCACAGAGTGACACAAGAGCCATTCTTCTAATCCGGACATATGTCCTAGAAGAATAAATGTCCTAAACCATTTTATGTATGGGAAATATCTGTCCATTGATCATCCATCTAGCTGATAATCATTATCAACACTACTGATAGTCTTCAAGGCAATCAGAATAATATCATTCAATAGAGCATAATTGTGTCTATCCATAGTAGTACACAACTACAATCCAGTGGTACACTACCACACTAAGTAGCACACAGATACTTGATTAGTGACGTATAGTCACAATCAGTGGAACACATCCATCAAGGTAGCATACATCTATTGTCTAGAGACATACAATCTCCATAACAATCATCTGATATCAACCTGCACAGAAAACATTGTTATGATATAAACTAAATCATCTAGGCAATTCTTCTACTCACATCTGTGAGCTCTGGAAGAGCATCTGCCCTCAAAGTAGAACATCAATGATGGGCTATCTGGACTATTCTTATCAAGAAAGGAAGAATAATTGTCTTAATTTCTGAGCCTGGACCATTCCCTATCCTGGGCCATTCCTCCAACACTAAACAAAGTGAAACCTAGAGAGAATGAGTCTTCCCTAGGGAATACATGTCCTTGATTGTTGAACCTAGACCATTCACCTATCTAGGCCATTCCTCTGTAACTAAACAAAGTGCAACCTGGAGAGAATGAATATTCCCTAGGGAATGAATATCTGGACCATTTCCTAAAGAAATGACTGTCCTTCACCAACCTCCAAAACGGACCATTCTTCGAAACTTCTCACAACTGTGAGCTTTGAAATAATGACTACCCGGTGAGGTGGACCGGTCTTCTTGACCACTACTGAGAGTGACTGTCAAGAAGAGATAATTTCCCAGACCATTCCCCATGTTAACCACAATGGGAAATCGTTGTCTATGTTACATCAGCAATCCATTGAACCATTTTCATTACAAAAATGATCGTTCGATCTGGACCATTTTCCGAACTATAAAATGCATGTTCGTCAAAAATCTCAAACCACTTTCCAAACTGGAAAGGAATTTCTCATCCTGGACCATTTTTCGAACTGAAAAATGATAGTCCATAAGTCAATAATACATCAATGTTCCCTCCCAACCTAGGATTCATATCTTCCTTTTTCAATAAGGAAGTCGTCTCCACGAGCTCCATCTTGAATACGCAAACTCTTTCATCTTGGACAAAAGATTTACCAAAATTTTGTCTTATTTGCTCATCTGTGGAGATATGTATTGGAGAACCACTTTCTCTTTTCTATACTTCATCATGGAGAATGTAATGCTTGATCTCAATGTACTTCGGTCTTTCTGGAACACCGGTTTTCTCTGAAGGCTTCATATATCTCTGATCATTACAGTATAACATAGTTGAATTCAGCTCTTTTGTTTTCTGCTAGCTCATAACATCGTGGAAATGCTCAAACTAGAACATATCCATGTGGCACTTCTTATTTCATCATGAGATTTTGTTATGGATTAGAAATCCATCATCCTGGAATTCTGAGTAACCATTCTGACTTTTATCATAGAAGATTTTCACCACGCTTATGTTGTGCATGAGAGGCTTTGTACCAAGTTGTTTGAATTCCAACAAAAAATTCTTCCATCTGCATATAAGAGTCTCTTTTTGGTATACCTCAAAGCCTTAAGGTTGCTCTACATACACTCTTTGTTCAATTATTTTGAAGAACATTCTTTTCATTCATCTGATGTCAATTCCAACCCATGGATATTGCGGACGATATAATAGCTCATGCAAAGGTATGTCTGGTTTACTGGAACAATAAATCATCATAGTCTTCTCCCTCCATATGGGAGAACCTCTAGTTCTGGATCTTGCAATTCTTACATTCATAAGTCTTTCATACACTGTTCTTCATCACAACTTTCAATTCCTCTGCTTGATTGTTTTTATTAAGTTCATATTAGGCTGGTAGTCTTGTGATTCTCGATACGATGACTGGTTGTTCTGGATTTTCTTTATTTATTGGAATCTTCATGTTCTTCCTCATGTTTCTCTTTAGCTCTTGAGTTCATGGAGTTTTCTATATATTCCATTCCCTAAAGATTCCAACTTCTTCCTTTCATCATAGGATCATGGATGTGGATGAACAACCAGGGATACTTTAAGGCTTCTTTTCGAAGAAGGCTTCTTCTAAAGTAAAATTGAACACGTACTTATTTTCATGGCTGCTACCATGGATATACACTTCATCATCTTCAATGTATCATAGGATTATCTCCCTCCTAATATTTGCTTCATGTATGAGTGCATGTTTTTATTTTGGAAGTATACAATCGGCTCCCTCCATCTAATATATTCATGCTTCTAGCTACATCCTTATTGCATTCTGCAAGGTTTCATAAGTCTTTGTCCAGTTTCCTCTTGAATGATGACTTCTTTCTATCTTTACTTCTTCTAGGTTTCTTCAAGATTGATTCTGAATTCGGCTTATCTTTCAGTTGTTACTTATGTAATAACTTCCACATGAATTGTTTGATGTTCTTCATCCTTTCATGTGTATTGTCTGACTTGTATTCATAATGATAGCAATACTTATCTTGTTGTTTCTTCCATAGGTATAGTTTCTCTTTGAATATATTATCTTATAGTTTTAGATATGCAATATATGTACAGAAAGCATGGTATGCACAAGAACGATGAAGAGTATTGTTACCTTGTCTTTAGAAGAAGAAGTTTGTTTTATCCTACTTGGTCTTCTTTGTAGGTTCCTTTTCTTCAGCAACTGATGCTTCATGTGTCTCCTTCCTTTTCTTTAGCTCGGGACAATGATTCTTGTAGTGACCATACTTTCGATAGTTGAAGCATTGTATTTCTAACATATCTTTCTCTTGATTTGGATTCTTCCTTGAACCAAACTTCCTTTTGTTTCTGAAATTCTTGAATCTTGTTGTGAAGGCTTGATCATCGTACTTCTTTTGGGGTTTCTCTTCTGCACTGATCCTTGATTATTCTTGAGCACAACAAGTCCAA
Source organism: Picea glauca (assembly GCA_000966675.3). Taxonomy (NCBI): domain Eukaryota; kingdom Viridiplantae; phylum Streptophyta; class Pinopsida; order Pinales; family Pinaceae; genus Picea; species Picea glauca. Next base: position 348,790 of record JZKD02S1674878.1, read on the forward strand.
ACTTATTCAAATGTAGGATACTCCTTCCTTGTGTTCATGCTTGTGGAAAACGAATCCCATGTCTTGGGAAGACCATTGAGTACTATGTTTACAAATTCCTTCTCTGAAATGATCTCTTCAATAGCTTGTATTTTATCTCTTAACTGAGATATTCTCACAAAGTATGGTGTTATGTTGTCATCATCATTCATCTTCATGTCACGGAGCTCATTCTTCAGACTCATTACTTGTCCAATGTTTTTGACTGAGAAGACGTTTGTTAGGGCATTTTACATCTTCTTAGATGAATCAAGATGGGAGATGTAAGGTATCGAGTGGTATTTTATAGAATCCACTATGATACTCATGGCATTGATGTCATTGTCTTTGAACTTCTCCATAACTACAATGTTCTGTGGTTCCTTCTCTTTTCCTTCTTCAAACTCTGGTTCCACGATCTTTCCTTTCACAATATCCAACACTTTATTCTTGGCAAGGATGAGGTCAATCTTTGTCTTCCACGCTATGAATTTAGAAGATCCATATAACTTGTTTTTTTACTTCATAGAGTAAGTCATGGTTGCTTTGACTTGGTCAACCCTAGATTTGACCAAAAAACTCAAACTTGACGTCTTGGATTGCTAAGAGTACCAAGAGGTGTGCTAGGCTAGGGCACACTGGTCTATCCAAAAATTAGGTCAAACCCTTCACTTAAGGTGTCTCAATGAAAGAATTAGGGTTTCTACAACTACACCTGCTAGTAACCCTAGCAACAGTACTTTGGTGACTGCTCCTGCTAGAAACCCTAGCGGCAGTTCTTTCAATGAGCTTAGTATCCTTATGGATATGCTCCCTTCCAGTGGTTAGACTGAATGAAGGAGGTGTGGGACCATAACCTGTTAGAATATGATGGATGTTCTCATTTTACCATAGAAAATATCACTATTGTCACCCAACCATAGGCTGAAGCCACCCTCCGAGCACCTTAACCTTGATAGAGAACCATTCCGGAATAAAAACCTAGACTAGATATCCAAACAAAGGGTGGTGCACCTTTCTCCAAGGATAGCGCACCAATCAAGAGTTGATCAGAGAGTCCAACCCATAACCAAGAGATAGTCCAAGCCAACACCGAAATATGCTAGCTGCAGCGACTACAATGGAAGCTCTCCTCCAAACTTGTGCACAAACTGGCCAACTACAATGTGCACAAGTGTTGCTTCTACAGTTCTGAGAATGTCTACCAGAATGAAGACCGGCCTCCTATATTTATACTAAATCTGGCAAACTGCCTGGGCCGACTTCTCATTCTTGGTACTAATTCTTTAGTATATATTATTTCCTTTAGCCGACTTCTTCTCTTGGAGGGTAATAACCTAATACAATTCATTTCCTTGAGCTGAATTGTCTTCTAGGGTTATTAACCAATAAATTAGGGTTTCTTCTTGCTTCCCAGAATATTCTATTCTCGTTAGGTTTACACGTGGAGGTAAATACCTCCCGCAGCTACCATAATATCAACACCCAACAAGTCTATATTTGACCTCTTGTTAGGCTCTAAGTTTCAATATATGTGATGGTACTTTGTTGTTGTTTTAGGACAACAAACAGTCAAGTACTTTCTGCTCACATTTTTAATGGTTAAGTGTCTTTTTTAGGTGCCCTTGCAAGTGTTATATTTTCCCAATGTTATCACATGCAATATACTCAAAACAAATAACACTGCCTCCTATATATTTACAACTTTAAATGTTGATTTACAATTCTAATCATGCATGAAATGAACACAAGTATATTTGGTCAACATGACCCTGGATAAAAACCCCTCAAGAAAAACCAGTTTGGAATGGAAGTATATATATATGGAGAATAGAAGGTGGAATACAACAAGTACATGAAACAAATGAACCTGATAGAATAGCATATTGTCTCAAGCTACAACACAATTCCAAGAGTGAGAGATGTGCCCAAGCATGGTGTGCCCTCCTCAAATATTTTTCTATCCACTGAAATAAAGCACCCTCACTCCCTGAAGCTATGATGGATAAACCCTTGCACAAAAATGTGCTCTTGTGTGTTGCCTCTCCACTGAAACTGTCCTCAAAGAAATCTAACCACTATAAGACCTCCCTGCTATAAGTGCACCCTCCTCCTCAAGTGTGCCCTCCTCCAAGCAAGAAAAAAAACCAAAAATAAATTGGGCCCTAAGCCTTCATGAGACCTCCATGAAAGGAGGTGCCCAATATATCCTCTCACAATGCTTCCATTCTCATCATCTTTCCCTTCTCCAAACTCTCTTGGTGAACATACAAGTGAATGATCCTCTCCTTTCCCTATGCGCCCCTATTAAGAAAACATAAGGAAACATAAAAGATGGGTGGATGAGATCATCTCATCCCATCTCTAATAAAGGGTTGAGATCCCTCCAAAAGAATCTCAACTCAAAACCCACTTTACTCAAGTTTCCATAGTTTCTCTTTATGTCCCTCAATTCACCCACAAAGTGAATTAATAGTCGTGTTAGGCTAAAATGACCAAATTTCTCTTTTGACTTAAATATCTTAAGTCAAAGTGAAATTAGACATAAAGTACATGGTACATAGTACAAATTATTTTCCACTTGTGTTTAGAGGCTCATAAACACAAGGGGACCACTTTCCAAGGTACCCAAATCTCAACAAACTTGTCGTTCTAGAAGATGATATTATAATAGTATTTATTCTTCTAGGTCGAATTGTCTTCTAGGGTTTTCACACATTTGTTTAGGGTTTCCCTTGCTTCCAGAATATTCCATTCTAGTCAAAGGTTACACATGGAGGTTAATACCTCTCGCTGCTACCGTAACATCAACATTTATCATGATAGCAAGAACTGTCTAAAATATGACGTCCAAAATACTATTGGACTATTATCCTAGGATTCTTCTTCTTCGGAATATGAAATACTCTTGTAAATGCGTTTTTTTTCGAAAAGGGCCTATCCCAAAATCCTATAGGATGACCCTACTTGGGATCCTCTTTTCAGAATGTAAAAAGGCCTAAATTTTTCCTGATGAGTCTCTTCTAATAGAACTATTACGAAAATCCTTTTCGTGAGAGTTTACAGTAATAATATAACTCGCTTTTTTCCTCCCAAAGACAAAATTTTAAAGGTTGTATTTTATTTCTTCAAAATTTATGTTTGGTGTTGGGATTTTATAAAAATTTATAATATTTTACTAACAATTAACCACTCTTTACCTTTGGTATTCTTATCAAGGAAATCCTCCCAAGACCATCTCCTGAACATTCTTTCGGGAGTTATTTTTTAAGTTATCTCATGAACAGTTCATTCACAATCCTTCCAGACCAATCTTTCCAAAAACAATTCTCCCAATAGACTATTCCATAAGTTTTAATTAACAATATATTCACCTTTTTTACTATTCCTATAGGATTACCTTTTTAACTCTTATACTATCTCACCTTGAAGGTTAATTATAAAAGGTTATTAATGAAAATACTTATAAACCAAGCATACTTTTCCCTTTATTAAGTACACATCGACACACCTCCTAATATCAAATCATGAATATTCCTTTGGGGAATATTTATCGGAGAGTATCATTAGCTAAACACTCGATTTCTCTCCGATGGAGATATTTCTGAGTAGGATATTCCAAGTACATAGTTTCTTAAAACACCTTTCCAAAGACAATATTTTGAGAGTGCTCTTCTAAAAAGCATCTTCAGAAAGTCTTCTTCCAAAACAAGTTTTCCCTATCATACAACATTCTTCCGTAAGCTCTCATCCGACGACATTTATAGAATTGTACCTTCCTCAACTACTACAGGAATTGGAACCTATTTGCATTGATTGTAGAAGTAATAGGTAGTGATTTGACACTTAGAAAACTAATTTGAACATGTATTTCTCATTGTTCAAATAATTAAGCACAAAAGATATCTATGGAAAGGATTTCCTATCTAATAGATATTTACAGCAATAAGTAGTGAAGCTATCAGGTATGATCATGTTTATTCTGGGAAATTATTTTCTTTCATTTATACAATCCTGAAATACTTATATATGCTATGTATTGTACAAGGATTCAAAACCACAAAATTTCAAGAGCTCATACATGAAGGGTAAAAACACCCACAACAAATGTGGCTACACTAGCGAAAATTCCAAAAGAAGTTTTGTTATCTGATACCACTTACTTCAATGAGATGGAGGAATGCCTAAAATAGAATGATATATACAAAATATTCATCAATGAATATTTTCCCATGGAAGTGGAAGACCTAGTTGTGTATTGGAATATAAAAAAGAGTGGAATGTATCATTTCACTGCACATCTCGTGCTCTTTCTCTACAATGATGTTGCGAGGTGGGTATTCTCCCACTTGGACAAATATACAACCATGGTGATTAATTAGATAAAGGTCCTGATAAATTCATTAAATGTAGACGACTTTCACGTCAGGTACCATCTACAAGAAATTGATGTATACATGAATAAGTCGTTCCTGGAAAAATTCAAAGAGGACCACCCATATTTCATAGAATTGGTGGAAGAATGATGGGGTGAAGATAGAGAATTTGCTCAAAAATACAATAGGTCATATATGATACAGTATTTCAAAAACCCCTACCAATTGTTGGAGTCTATGATATGCATACTATATGGAGAGGAAACATGCATGCATTTCAAGATGGAATGTACGCCAATGGCATATTGTGTGGCCGAGGCGAGACATATATTCAACTGGGCACATGTCCTTGCATTCAACATCTTCAAAACTTCCAAAAAGGGCTCGGGACTAAAGAAATCTATTTTTTTCATTTCCTCCTATTTGATAGATGTTGTTTGTTCTTCCATCATTTTTCCTATTATGGGGTGGGACTAGAACCCTAGTCTACCCCCTATTCATATATATTACTCTAAGGCATGGAACAACAACTATAAGAGGTACATGTATGATATTTGTGATCATTTCACGACCCCATTTTTTTTTTCATATTCAACCACCATCCTCATAGATTATCTCAGGGAACCATTAAATCCCTTAAAGTCATTTTTTATTTGTATATGGGAAAATGCTACACCTATGTCATGATATTTGGATGTGCACAAGCACCACATATTCGTCCTAAGTATGTCCCTGACAAATTACTAGGTTGGGAAATTGCTTATCATATAGTAGTGGAAGGGATAAATTCCTTTTTGGTTTCAAGTTCCAAGTGACTCTAGCCCAAGTTTCCAATTAAGGTAGGAAGATTCACCCTATTGAACATTCCATGTCCTTGAAAAGAAGCTATAAATTTAAAATAACTTTGCTTATGCACACGGGAACCCAAAAGGCATGACCTGAGAGGAATTGTGAGAGATCATATCAAGTTTTTGGGGTTAATACAGCCTTTTTCACATGATGTGAACGTTTCAAAAGAAATTTTCCAAGGGTCCCTATTCTTTGAAGAGGTATTAAATAGGATTTAGGATGAACCGGGAAAAGAAATATTATAGCTAGAGGAGGATGAAAGGATGAAGATAACCAAAGAACAATTCAAATTATTGATGGCTAGAGAAAAAGAGAAAGGAGAGGAAAAGAAGAAATTTGAGGAAATCAAAGAGGCAGAAAGATACAAGAAATCCATGGAAGCAGAAGAAGCATTTAAACAAAGGGAGAAACAAAATTCAAAAGAAGCTAAACAAAAGGAAAATAAAATCAAGAGAAAGAAGGAAGAGGAAGAGACTAAGAGGAAAATGCAAGAATAAAAGGAAAATACTGACGTAGAGAAAAATAAAGGAGAAGATTTAGAGGAAAAGAGAAAAAGGGAAGAAATGGCCCAAAACGAAGCAGAAGAAGAAATGAATAAAAAAGAGGAAGAAAAGGAAATGATTGCAAAAGTTGAACAAAATAAAAGGGAAGAAGCAATCTGAAAAGTTGTAAAAGTAGAATAGAAGAAAAAAGAAGAGGAGGAAAAGAGAAAGAAAATAAAATGGTGGAAAAAGAAAAGTGGAAGAAGGAAGAAAAAAATAAAAAGGAGGAAATAAGGAAGAAAGAGGAAGAAGAGAAAAATATAAAGGAGAAAATAAGGAAGAAAGAGAAAGAAGAGAAGGGGAAAAAAGAGGAAGAAAGAAAGAAGGAAGAAGAATATTTGGCAGAAGTTGAAAAACAAAAGAAGACAAAAATGGATCAAGATAAAATAGGGGCAATCCATAGCACTGTCAAAGGGCTTACACTGGTGAATACACCTATCCATGTCAGTACCCCTCTAAGCTCAATACCAGGAAATTTCTCCTACTCTTCTCAATTGATAAAGATAGAAGATGTTGTGGTAGTTGTAGGTGACTACTATTACGACAACACAAAAAGAGGTATTTAGAAAAGGTCAAACAAAAGGAAAATAGGTGAAGACCCTCCCAGCAAAGGATCTTCTGACAACATGATTTCTTGGAAATTGGGTCTAGATCCTCGAGTCAATGCCTCGAACAATTATTCATCCCTAAGTGTGTGTGCAAAGGAAAATTTAGTATTGATATACGAATTGAGTGCTACATTGGACCTCTATAAGGAAAAGGTGGAAGAATCGGAAGAACAACTAAAATTCCAAAAGGATAATTTGGAGGATGATTTTAAGCAATGGGCCATTCAAACTGAATAGTCGCACATGTAATAGTTAGAAACCCTAAAAAGGGAACATTCACAAGAGATGGAAAGAATAAAAGATGATCACCAGGGCGAAGTGGACCTTTCTGAGAAAATAAAGTTAAAATTTACTGAATATGGAATAAATATCCAAAAGTTGGAGAAAGAATTGAAATAAATCCAGCAAGTAACACATGCATTGGATAGTGTCAAAGAAGAAGCTAGAAGGGCTAATGACGAGATCAAAGAGGAAAAAAATATAATTTTCACCTAGCTAAATGTGATCCAGGATTATCAGGATTATATTATTAGCCTATCATATCATCTAGATAAGTTAAAGGGATAGTACACAGAGACAGAGCATGCCTTTGAAAAAATCATTTATTGGTAGGAAAGGCATGAAGAAACCCCTACAAATATGTTCCAATTCACCAAGAAGGAATAGAGAAAGACTCATATGTCGATGGAAGCATGGAAAAACTCATGCCAAGATGTTAAGAATATCATTATTCTCTCAATAAATCATGTTCTAGGATGTGGAATTCTACATATGAGCTACTAGATCAATTCAACATGTCAGTAAATTAGGAGCTTTCTCAAGCAAGACCAAGAAAATTGAGGATAGAAAAGGTGGAAGAAAACAGAGATAGTAGCAAGCAATATATTGAGAATATCACATAGGTTAACTAGGACATCCTAAGAAAGTATTTAATACAACCAATCAAACAAATTACAATTGCCAATGATTTTGTAAACAAAATCTGTAGGGACCTGAAAAAGATAGTTGTAGATAGAGTATGTGATGGGGAGTTGTAACTTGAAAATATGAATATTAGAAAGATATATGGCATTACCAAAGTATACCATTTGTGGATGAATTATGTAGAAGACTTAGCCTCAAAGAAAGCCTCATAATTATTGTATAATGTCTATTTCTTCAATTGTATTCGAATTGTACAAAGAATGTGAGAAGTGTAAACAATAAACTGTAATTGTCATATGAAACAATGATAGTTATAGAATGTAAAGAGATTCTCTAGTTTTATAAAAGAGAGCTCTATCGAATATAGAAGGACTTTTGTCGAGCATAATATCAAATGATGTTATTATTTCCAAGAAAATAAAGAGAAGAATGCATTTTGAAATTCATGAATGTTTTCAAGAATGTATGGGACTATTCTTTATATGTTTTTGTCTTATGAGTTTCTTGAATGGCGATAATATGAACTATTTATATGCTTGCCATTTTAGATTCTTGTACATTTATGGTTTCCAATAGACACGGGAATAATGTTACAGATGTACTATGAAACTACTTGTGATTTAATCTATGATTTTATTGTTACAACATGTTATTGATTGGCATGAACTAATTTTGTAGTTAGTAATAATATTTCATGTGGTGTCTATATTATTATACTTACTCTTAATCATGATAGGATTAGATTAGAATATAATATTTTTAATTCAATTGTAGATAGTTTGTTTTCATTTTTAATTATAATTCTTTAGAAGACAATATGTCCTCAAATTCATAATTGAAAACCCTTAAGTGGCAATCGGGCCCACATATTGGTCGGAAGTGCCATCCCAAATGAGAGTAGGTCTAATTGGGACATACCATTGGGAATTTTCCCTTACCTATGTGATAATCCATTTGGACTCGTCAACACTACTGCAACAATATTTTCCCTTGTTTTGAGAATCCTTTTGATTTTATTTGTTTCTGGAAATTGTTGCTCCATTTTTCTTAAGAAACTTCAGCCAAGCCCAAATTGGCTTTTCCTCATTTACATCCCATACTAGTATTGTAACCTCGATACTTGTTTCCTTTCTGTAGAAAATCCTACCATGTGTTTAAATTTATTTAACAAATTGTTCCAACACTCTATAATGTTATAATTCATGTCATTCTAGGAAACTTAGGGACTCATTTCCAAGGGAACATGAAGTCCATTTTAATTTTCCATCAATACCAAGCATAGATGCACTTCCTTATTCATATGCATTCTTTATACTTCCATTATAGATGTGATAAGGGTGTAGACTCGGTTGGATCTATGTGCTCTTTTGTTAGTTTCTACCATGATGTACATGTAAGGATGCATTCAACAACATCCTTTTGCATCTAATAATGACATTACTTGTTTATTGTTATAGTAATCTTCTTAGTGATACAATATCTTCTAGCAGCATGATGATGGAGTCTTGTGCCATTTATTAACTTATGGAGTTAAGAACATACATTTTTTTTATTTACATGAGAATATAATTCTCTCTCCATTCATTGGTATCTTCCATGCCTTTATTAAATATTTTAATGCCGCAATCCTTCCTTGGAGGTATTTTTCTTAAAACCAAGAGCATCCATAACTCTTTTTTGTAGATCTCTTTTGCATATTTTGATTGCATTCAAATGAAATGTATGCATTGTTTTTAGAAAGGCACTAATAACCTTGGGCCCTTTACTTTTCTCATGTGCTTGACCTTCAAGTCTACAAAAAATTCTATCCATTATGATTGTCAAATTTAACTTACTTATTAATGAGCACTGATATTATACTCTCAACTTGAGTATCCTTGCTCATTAAATAATGCTACCATATTTCCATGATTACTCCATTATGAAAGGTATCCAATAAAATCTAGTTATTTGTGTCTCGTTATACTCTTGGCTCCATCATAGATCCATTGTTCCAATTTCTAGGCACTTTGGATATCATGCACATTGATAATTCTTTTGTCAATTCAAACTCATAGGGTATGTTCTTCTCATTTTCTAGAATAGTAAGAATCATTTTCCATAAACTAAATATTCATATATATTCTCCTTTGGAATATCTTTCCAACCACTATACTCTTGTCAAATTATGATTCCTGAGCTAAAAGTTACAACTCCCTAAAGCTCTTAACTAATCCACTTTCTACACTTTTACTGGTGCAAATTAAAGTTGAACACCAACTTCTTCCACTTGTAGAAGAAAATCAAGAAAGATCTAGCAGAAATTTTGTATAAGGCACAGATATTGTTTGTCACACACCTGACCCCTAAGTACCTTTTTTTAAGGGATGGGGTACAAAATTTTCACTTAACCTAATACCCATGGCCCAATAATTATTGAAATCTTTACTTTCTCTTTTCCCTCTTAGAAGTAGTTTAACACTAACTCAATAAATTACTCATATGATAATTATGAGTAATTATATTATAACATAATGAGGATAATTTCTCCATAATATACTTAAGTTGATTAACCTTAATTAAGGTATATAATTCAATTCCTCAATGCTGCATTTTCACGTAATTTAACATATATATCTAAATATATGCATATTTATTTATTTACTAGGAAAAGGATTAACTATATTCAACCACAAATTATCCTTTTATTAATTATATTATAATATAATTGTATTTGATTATATTATAATATAATTAATTTATATCAAAGGGGGCACTTAGGATTATCAATTCCCATTAATACCTAAGCCTCTTGAATTCAACGAAGATTCCACATCAGGATTTTATGAACCCAAATCTCTCGAACGTCGGATTTTCGGAGAGGGTCCCACCTCTATTATTCCTTTATGCCAATATGAGCAATTATGTTACCATACAATATAATAACATGTGTTTAATAATATTATTGGAAAGCGGGAAAAATAGGTTCGACCTTCGATCATTTTTCCCTTATATTATCTTCTCCAAACATCCTACAGTCCCGAAGCTCCAAACTCCCGAAGCCCTGAACTCTCGAAGGGCCCATGCTTACACATGAATTTTCATTAAATATTAAACTAAAATTGGAAAAGGTTGGTACATTATCACGTACCAATTGTTGATTATTACAGTTGTGTGAGACATCCTCCAGGACACAGACTGAGTAAGTCGGCCTGAGAGAAATCCCATGAATTGGGTGTGTGGTTCCTCTCTGAGACAGAGAAGGAATGTTTTGTGCCCCTGTGTGGGGTGAGGAATCCCATGAGTTGGGTGTGCCCATGATTTGGGTGTGTGGTTCCTCTCTTAGACGGATATGGAACGTTGTGTTACCTATGTGGCGTGAGGATCCCATGTGATGGGCTTAGTGTTCTCCTATGTGCAGGGAGTTGAGATGTTGTGATACTCTGGATGATTCTCCTATGTAACGCAGTGAGAAAGAAGATCTATTGAGTTGGACGTGCATGTGGCTGAGCACAGGTGAACATGTGGTAAATCCCATGATTTGGGTGTATCGTTCTGACACAAAGATGAAATGATGTATTGGCCTCCTATTGGCCTCCTATGTGCATAGAGTTGAGATGATGTGATACTCTAGATTATTCTCCTGTGTAACGTGGTGAGAAAGAATATATGTTGAGTTGGACGTGCATGTGGTTGAGCACAGGTGAACGTGATCCTAGTGGATGAGAACTAGTGAGTTTGGTTCTCCTGTGAGACACAGTGAGATAGATATGTGGATATCCCTGTGGTTGAGCACAAATGGATGTGCCCCTAGTGGTTAAGTACTAATGGGTGTATGAGATCCATTGCTATATTGTCCAAGATTCAGAATTACATGTAACCCTATTTGTGATGTAAAGGGTACAGGTCGGCCCTACCATAATGTAAAACATAATTAATGTAAGAGATAATTAATATGGTAATTATTAATTATGTTTTGAGTTATTGAGGTTGGCCCTATTATGCCAATAGACACATCATTTAATGTGATAAGTCTTGTATAAATAAAGTTGAATCCCCATTGATGAAACATACTTATCATTGTGTCATCTAATGATTTCAGAAGTTGTGGTCTGAAATTATGAAAATTACAACACCCTCTTGTGTGCTAGGTTTGGTGATGGTGTGGGAGGCCTTTCTCTTGAAGAATATACCAAAGGATTTCCTCAGTTTCTTCCCTTGTTGAGAAGGGTTTCCTAGGATACTTCTTGTGTTCTTGTGCATGGTTATTCTTCTTGTGATCTTGGTTTGTTGCAATAGTTATGGTTCAAGTAAAAGTTAAACAAAAAATTTAAAGAAAATGCATGAGCCATAGCTCACTGAAAATTCAACATGGTATCAAAGTAGGTCTTGAAGAATACCACTTGCTCAAGATTGAAGGAATACTATGGTCACTTAAAGACTACTAAACCCTTGATGTTATTGCATATAAGAAAAGAGGTCGTACCCCACAACAAATAAAGGAAGGCAAACATGGGAGGAGACATTGTCGCTGGCACAAAGGAAAGAGGGTCAGACCTCTCCTTAAGGGGTAAACGTTGAGGCTGGACCTCCCCTTTAATTTATGTGGTAAAGTTACCCCACCTCCATCTCAAGGGAAGGGTTAGACCCTCCTTCAAATTTTTTATGGAAAAATTCTGAAGATGGTCACAGGCCTACTATCCTAGGTTGGGCTCTGTGAGGAAGGTCAGTTGCCCAAAATTTGGTGGTAAAAATTTTAAAGAGTTATTGCATGCCTCTAAAAGTTGCCACAGCAAAATGCAGATCTATACTAGGCCACAATATAGGCCACTATCATTTCCAATCTCAAGGCATTACTTCAGGGATTCATTGCAGCATAAGGGTATTCCTTTGGACATTGGACAACAAGTATTCTAGAGATAGAGATTATTTTTCAATGCATCATCAGTTCTACAAACAAGGTACCTTCATAGTAACCAGAATGCATATCTAAGGCTCACCTTTAATTTGTTTAATGGGGACAAAACACAGCATGGTCTGTGTTGAATATTGGTCGGAGGCATTTCAGCTATAGGTATAAATCAAGCAGTGCGGCAGTTTGTGGGCATATTCCAGCAAAGTCTTTTGAGGCATATTTAAATCATGTTCCAGCAAAGTTTATATAAAAAAATGTGTACAGTGATGTGATATCTCTTGCACAACATTGTGCAATAACCCATATTGGGTGCATCTTGCGAATGGTGGTTCCTTGTAAGAAATTGTTGCATTATCTTCAGTTGATTGAGGAAAGTTCAAATGCAAAAATTTAGTCACTTTTATAGGAAACCTTCTTTCAGTTTGTTCACAATGTGGTTTTGGATGATACCATTTTTTTTGGAACATCCACACATTTATTATTTCTACTCTATTGGATGTCTTGGATGGAAGAATGTGGAGGTGGCCACAGGAAACTACAGAAAAATAGTTTACCTCCTAGTCTATGGTAAACAAGCAAGGAATTTCATTGATCATCATGACATTGATAAGCAAGAATATTTTTCATTGGTGTACACTCTCAGGTATTCACTTGTACATATTATTTGCATCATTGTCATGAGGGTACTTGCAGAAGGAAGGAAGCCTTGTTGCAATCATGGATCCAGAGGGATCTCAGTGCATTCAGAGGAACAACACGTTGGAAGAGAAGACTTCAGGTTTTATTGTTTTAAATTATCATGCCTATAACCTACATTTCTAAGGTTGTTACATTACAAGTAAGTGTTGTAGTTGTGACAACAAATGTTTTGATTCTAGACATGTACTCATGAATCTCTTCTAGGAGATATTTGTGTCTTGTTTCCTTTCGTTTGTTTTCTTGTTCCAAGCAGGTTAACATCAAAGGAAGATTCTTATACTTCAGACTTCAGAGGGAGTCACTTGACTCAGAAGGAGTCAAACTAATTGAGAAAGAGACATAGTACCTTCTTCCTCTTCAGCAGTCTAGAGGGAGATAGCCATTGATACAGTTGATCTAGTTGTTCCATTTAATATTCTCAGGAACATTGCAGTAGGACATAAAAGGCCTATTTGGGCTTGACAAACTCTGCAAGAGGCAGAAAGACATGCAGCTGATGGAAGTGTCGCGTGTAGTCAGAGGATTCTCACAAGTAGAGGGAGTGAACTATGATGAGACATATTGATCAAGTAGATCGACGCACTTCCATCTATACTATCATCCATGAGTTTAAAACTACATCATATGGATGTAAAGACATCCTTTATCAATGGTGAGATTGAGGAAGAAGGTTACATCGAGAATCCAGAAGGATTCGTGATATACGACGAGAAATATCATGTGTACAGGTTGAATAAATCCATGTATGGACTAAAGAAGACACCTTATGCTTGGTACGAGAAGATGGATGGATTCCTGATAAGTTTGGGTTTCAACAAGAGTGTTGTTGATCCAAACCTATATTATTACATTGTTGATAACGAGAGCATGATTTTGGTGACTTGTTCA
>JZKD02S1674878.1:375999-401925 GCA_000966675.3 Picea glauca
CCTCATTATATCTCTGCTAAATATTTAGCTTAGTCATTTTCTCTAGGGAAGAAGGTTAAAGATTTCATACAACTTATTCAAATTTCCACCTTCACCTTTTTCTTATTAATTTCTTTAGGCAAAGGACAGAGGTTTTTATCCCATGCATGTCTCTACCATTTGATTTTATTTCTCCCATCCCACCCCACCGTAACACTTAGAGAATTTCATTAGGGTGAAGGTTAGAGGTAATCATCCTCTCTTGTTGAATCTTTGCAACTATACCTCCACAATGAACTTGACTTATCATTTTACCCTGAGAAAATGGGTGAGATAAAGAACATAATCTTCAACTTGTTCGCCTTACAAGGATTATAAAATACCTCTCTTTGGATTTGAATATTGATCCATCTTCCAAAGTTCCATAATTTCTCTTTCCACGAGCACATGGTTTTTTAACCTTTTACACTGGCCAAAACCAATCCCTAGGTGGTCAAGTTGCATGGAATCTTGGGAAACAAAAAAAAATGGTCCATAGAGAATAGGAGATATCCATAGTTGTCTAAAGGCTCTATATTCTTCCTTAAAACTTTGACAACCTTCTCAAATGAATGTAAGGAAAATTTTCAAGAAACAAGTTGTGATACAACAACATTATCATGTCCACCTCACCAAATTTACCAATTCTACTTGCCTAGAATTGAACATGTGACCTCATAATCACCAACATGCACATTTTACAAATCCCTCTATTAAATTGTGAAGGATAAATTTCTGACGCAGACCCCCTTCTCCTAGATCCGCAGATCAGGATCCGCGCAAGATCTTTTCCTCTCTTTTGGCCCAAAGTGCTCGATTGGCCCTTCTATTTCCCTTTCGGGAAATCTGCACCCACAAACAACCTTGAGAAATTTCCCCCTTATACTTCGAAAGATCGGACTTCACGATTTCATGAGTCCTGTGGTCGAGTGTCTTGTCTCAAACCCCCGAAACCCAAAATTATGACACTTGGCCTTTCCTCTCTCTATCTCACCTTTCTCCTTATCGCGATTTCGGGAGTCGCAATGTCATGCAACTCATCCCCTCAACCTCTGAAATCCCAATTCCCACATTACCGAAACTCTGATGTTCGGTCACCAAAAGAAATCGACGGTTGTGATTCCCCACTCGATCCAATGGTCAGCGCAATTTTCGCTTATCGGGAGTTTGAGACTCTCGATGCCAAAAACCTCATGTCACCAAAAACTCTGAATCCCTGAATTTCGATATCCCGTACTACTATTATTTTCTGGGCTTTCCACCTTTTCGCGATTTCGGAACTTCCGTTCCCGAAATTCAAAGGTTTCTGATATTTAGGATTTGTGAAATGCCGAACACCGATAAGACGATGGACTTTCCTATCGGGATTTTTTTCCAAACTCTTGGATTTCCACCACGCGTCCTCCTATGATGGACGGTCCTCAATCATTTCGCAATTTCGTGAAATCAAATGCCAAAATGCTCTGCATCTTCTCCTCTTGATCCCTGAAATGTCTATGGACTCTTGATCGCTACCACGTGTCTCAATAGATGGATGGTCCTAATTCAGTTCGGGATTTCGTGACTTGCGATTCCCTGATGTCACAATTTCTCTGTCAACTTGAAACCCCGGTAGCCGAAATATCGACGGGTTCTTGATCTTCGCCACGTGTCCTAATGAATGGGCAGCTCAGATCAAATTCAAGGTTTTCACTATGAAGTGACCCGATCTCCTGTCCTCGAGACTTCCAATATCCCAAATTCTGAAGTCCCGATATCCCGACGGCTTTCAGGACTTTCGCCCTGCTTGCGAGGGTTTAACCCCCGTGCAACTCCTGTCAGATCCCACGACTGACGAGTATTTAAGTGAGGTCTGACGGTTCACGATCTCCTGAGCTTGAACCTTTGGAAATAGTCATAACCCCCTTGCTTCTCTATCAAATCAGATGGCTGGCGGGACTTCGCAAATTCTCTATGGATAATTTCAACCGTCCGTCTCTTCCCTTGATAACTTCCGCGAAATTTAAACAAAATATTTCTATGTGTGGAACTTGTCCTCCTGCAGCATGATGTCACTCCACCTCCTTTCAATTCTTCAAGGCACTTAGCCTCTTTCTTCCCTTCGACGACTTCGAAGGTTCGAACCCTTCTAAGGTTTTCCATGACTTCAAGTCTTTCAAAACAATTCCTGCTGGCGCTCCTTGTGGCAGACCTTCAAACACTTTCAAGTGTTGAACTCCTTTCGACTCTGTGCACTCCCTGCAGTAGCAGTCTCTCAACAAGTCATTCAGGTTACAAACCCCTAAAACTTCACTTGGCCTATGCACACTTTGCACGGCTCATGTGCCTAACTGCACTTTTAAGGAAATGAGGACAAAGCTATCCTATCTGAGTTTTCAGAGACAAACCTCCGAACCCTTTGTCAATGCACTCCTTGCGAACAATTCAACTGCACTCCTTGTAGGAACTCTTGCTCAGACAGAGAAATAATTGAAACTCATTTCCTAACTCTTTCTCTCTCATACTTCAAACATAACCCTAAAATCATTCATACACGGCATAGAAAGCATATGTATAACAGAAAGAGTAAAACCATGAACATACCATTCAGCATACACATACAAGAAACAAATACAATGCCATGAATTTGAATCAGAGCTCTTTCTATTAATTCAAATATCTGTACATGGGTGGTTTTTCAAACACAGGTCCTCTGCTCTAGCTCTGTATGCTATTTTCTTGGTAATGTTCTTCACTATCATACAATAATACAATGAGGGTGTATATATCCATTTTTCCTCCACTCCTAAAACTGTCTAATCTGAGAATTCAAAGCTACCTACTAACATAATTTCCTTCTTAGTCCTTTAGACGAGAGTGGGTCGCTCAAGGTCCGATTACAATCTATAAGTATGCCTCTCCTTAACTATTACATTTACGTTTGGTACATCCATATTCAAAAAAATTTAAACAATTCATCATGTGCCCAAAATGTGTTGGCGCTTTCCCCACGCTCGCTTGACGTTGGCAATGCTCCTGCATCAATTTCTCATTGGAAAGATACAATATCTTGGACAATCCATGAGATTGGAACACCAAGCTTCTAAGAAACACACCATATTCACTTGATAATAAGAAAGAACAAAGGATTCAAAGATTAAATTTCTTGGCCCTGTGTTCGTCCAACATGATATATTTGAAAAAAAATTATCTTGGGTCATTTGCCAAACACTTAACACACAATTGTGGAATTATGTTAAATATTTGACATATTTTTCCAATAGCAACCTAGTGTTGTAAGTTGAGCTCTAACACCACTATCTCATATACTCAGATGCCTCCCTAGCCATTGGGAAATACCAATAATATTTCCTTAGTGCATTAACCATCTACAAGAATGAATTAAACCTCTAATATCAATATAACACCAAATTCATATGCAAATATAAAATAGCAATGGAACTAAAATTGCATATACAAAATTTGCTCATTACCAAATTAATTCAAAGCATTAGCAAACCAAAAACCCTTATAAAAGATCTAGTTAAGGACACTTATTTGTAAATGAATGAAATTCCACTAAACTGGTTATTGAGAAGAAATGCACTTCCCGATCATAGGAATCAACTATGGATTTCATCTCCAAGTGAGACCATAATACCACTATGGTGAAGGAAGATCTCACAAGGCTCTATTCTCACTCAACCCAACCCACTTCTCTTGTGATAAATCCAACTTTATCACTACTAAGTACTCTAATATTTCAATTGGCCATGGCACACTTTTCCACTAACCTACACAACATAATAAATATCGTCCCGTCTCTACTCAATAGTCCCTCAAAGATATTCCCTTCTAGTGCTTTTTGGTGTAGGAAAAAGACTCCAACAATTTATTTCCTTTTAGGAATAAACTAGAAGAGAAAATCATTTGCCCCAAAAAAATAAATGAGTAGCAATAACAAAATTGCAAGTTTATTGGTTTTTACTTCATCTCTTGTGCACATTCCAATGATGTTTTTCCTTGAAAACTATCCCATTTCCTTTAAAAGTTTCAACATCAAATTCCCAACATATACAAGCTATTACCAACCACAAGTATATGGTATTATATTCCCATTTGTAAGCATAAACAACCATGGTTTCACACAGTTTCCCTCATAAACCATAAGAGGAAAAAATGATAATGAGTGAATATATGAATGATCCCTCCACAACTGTAAACGAATATTTTGTTACGGAAATATTCCCCTATGGACAGATGAAATTTCCATTGGATTACAGACCCCTCTACCAAGACAGAAAATTACATTTGGACACTACCATTCCTATAGATTCATTTTGTCCATCAAAAAAGAGAGAAGGAGGGGAAGTATGATGTACCTCATTTGTGAGTTTTGTCCAAGCTGCTCCAATCTGCGAGCTCCAATCAGTACCTGCAATGGACAACACGAAACAAATGACTATCTCCTACTCTAATGTATTAGACAAAATCAATTTATCTATGTACATTAATAAAACCATATACAAGCACATGTAAACACATACTTGAAGGAAATAGGCCAAGTATATTAATGAGAACTTCAAAAGGAAACTTACAATATTTATATGATGTTAGCCACTGCAAGTCCTCCTCGTCCAACCCTTGCTCAAAATATCCACAACCAAAATAACAACGCTTTCGATGATTTCTCCTTCTTTTCACCATGGAAATGCCTCCATTTATAGGATTTGAGGGGCTCAAACACCTTGAGTATATTTGGAAATGGTTGAGGATATGGCTCCATTAATTGTGATATCTTCCTTAGATGCATCCCTGGAGTCAGATGCAAGCCAAACTAACCCAATCCATCTATATTTGTCTTTAGAAGAAAGTGGGATTTCCTCCAAGATTCCCTCAACCAACTCAATGCTCCCTTAAAGTGGAAAATAGAGCGTTGAAGCACCCCCCTAAGATGGAAAAAGAGTGCTAACACTCCCTATGTATGAGCAGGGGAGCTTTGATCTTCCAAAATGTCACCAAGATGAGTAATTCCATAGGTAAAATACTTGTTCCAGCTGTCATATGATGGGGTTTCTTCTTCTAACATGTTTTAGGGGTTGTAGCAAGTGTTCTTAGAGTGTCATTCGAGATGTGACACTTAGGAAAAGTTAATGTGACACTTATGACACTTGCGACAATAAAAGTGTGATACTTGCGACACTTGTGAAAATGAAAGTGCGACACTTATGACACCGTCGAAGTGAGGAATTTTGATGTGTAACAGATTTCCCCCCAAAGTGTGAAGTCAGAAGAGGAATGTTGATGGATGAAACACTTTGTATATTCTTCGAAGCAAGTGTTTGGAGTTGGAGAACCTGGTAGAAGTTACATACAACCATCAAACAATGTTAATATTTGTTTCATCCCCAAGGCAGGTATAATTATGCTTGGAATACAAGTGACTCAAAGCATGGCCACCAATAAATACATTGTGGATCCATGATGATATTGACTAAGGAGATGGCCACCAAATATATAATGTGGATCCATCCCTCTATGACCTGAATTGATCATAGCCATGAAAGAATACACAGTGGAGCTACGATGTGATAATAACATAGCCACAGACCAATATAAAGTGGATCTATGTTAAATCATATATATCAATCGAATAATCGCCATCACAACCTGGGTAAATTGTATATGCAAATAAATACTCAACCCAGGGTCTTTGTCACGATCCTATAACAATATGATTATGTCCATGTGAATAGATTATTTGATGTTGAACATTACATAAACCACTTGATTACAGTTCATTGAGGTATATCGTTAACAAGTGCAAGATAAATCACCATTGGTGTTGATGACTCTTGAGGTACTTTAAAGTACAATCCAGCGAATGTGAATAATGAGTTGAAGTTGAACACTCATGGAATCAATCGGGGAGGGGTCATTAATGTATACCCACTTTCGAATGCAAGGAAGCATGCCATTAAGGCATGTAGGTCCCAAGGTACTAATGCATTCCAAAGTCTATTTCACAAATAATTTGTTGAATTCGACCAGAAAAGACTCATCGAAGGAGGGCGTTGATATATCCCCCATCAATTGACATGAAACTTTTCACAGGAAAGTGATAATATATAGTAGATAAAAATGAACTGACATGGGTATGGGAGCTGGTAAAATTGTAGATGGATGAATTTTAAGGTGAGTACTTCCATTGAACACTGAGGTACCACATAATACTTGGAATCATAGACTCAAAATGGACCAAAACATAATACAGCAAAATTTGGGGCATTCTTTGGATGGGCCAAAGGAGTAGAAAGACTCATAATATTGGTTCAGTGTAGAGGCAAATGGATTATCCAAGTGTATGATAAGGTGAAAACAAGTGTCATGTTCAAGGGAGACCATAAGAGTTGCCTTAAAATATCTCAAGAACCTTGATCCACTTTCTTCAATTTTTCCCCCATCCAAATAGATGAGTACCTCTTTTTTGTTTAACTATCTCGAGGAGGGTAACACATGCTCGATATAAATCACCTTCGGTAAGTTCCTCTTCCTTTATTTAATGAACTAGAAGAAGTAATGGTTCGTCCTCAGATGGACCCTTCAATGTGTAGTTTTATGAGTCCAGAGATGGAAAACTCGGTTGTTTTTCATGTTTAGGGAGTTTGAAAATAACTTAAAGAAAACTCCAAGGTTGTCCTTTTTCGTAGTTTTAGTCTCCGAGGTCCGAAAAAATATAAAATAATACGACAGAGAACTCTTCTAGCCGAGATTGACTAGAGCGTTCATCTTTCGTAGTTAGTCTACTAGGACCGAAAAAGGGGTAATCTATCTCCCAATAGATGACTCTTCATATTTTAATGAGCTTGAAGTACGACAAAGTCTGCTCAATAGAGTCATAAGGTCATCAAAAATTCTATGCTCCATATATACTTGTGTAAAAAAGTCATTCCGGGGAAAAAATGTCAGCAATTCCTTAAAAATTGGCGATAATTGGGAAAAAAATCAAAAATAAACATTATTAATGTGAAAAAAAAAAGGTTTAAATGACTTTATTTAGAAACAGTAAAAAGTAAATTAGGGCAAAAACAAGTCATTTTCACCTTTCATTTTACAATTTCCCCTTCCTTCTTGAGTTTTCCCTCTTTAAGAGCGATTCTTTCAGGGTTGATTGCGGGAGCTATGGGTGACCATTTGCGGTTTTGCGAGGACCAGGTTAGTAGTACGATCCCTCTCATTAATTTGCAAGATTTCTTTGTGATTTTCAGCCTTTATTTCATGAGTTTTGGCTCTCTAGAAATCCCTAGAGTGTCGAACAGGATCGGTGCTCCCTTAAGAAATCGACGGGGGTGTTAGTCGATATCTCAGCACCCTAGTATGTCATCTAAAGGAGTGCTATCACTTTTGTTTTTCCTTCCAGGGAGTGTTGGGCACAAAAATTGAAAACAAAATTGTTTTTCAGCTGTGAGAAAGCAATTTCCTTTTGTCAAAAGTTGGCTAGTGTGATTCTTTTGTGAATTTGCAATTTTTCATTAGCCAAGATGATTGAATGGAAGGAAAGAGAGCATGAATTCGATGATATGGCCACCTTACAATACCCTTAAGTGATGGAATCTCTACAAAACTGTGGTTTGTTGAAGTAATTCAAGCTACAAAACATGAGAAAAGAAGTACTTTTGCTCGAGTAGATGATTGGGCTATGGGAAAGCAATGAGCAAGCGTTTCAGATAAGATTTCATATGCTTTAGATTGACATTGAGGATATGTATTTCCTAACGGGGCTTGTTCGACAACACAGGTATTCCAATTGAGGACGAACACCTTCAATAACCACTCACACAACCAGATCAAAGATAAACACACTGGTTTTTTGACGTGGTGAAACCCCTACGGGGAAACATCCATGGCCCCGGCCAACACGACCACTTAGAGCAGTTTATTAATGCAAAAGAAAATGATTACAGAGACATTTTACAAGATATTTTCTCACAATCGATCATCGGAAAATGACCCTCCATGCTCTTTAAATAGAGATCATGGACCAATCGAGTGTTAATCCACAGATCAATGGTCGTTAATATCGAGGATAATATGAATTGTCAGATCACTCTATGTTGGGAACATATCATGACTGTCATATTTCCTAACTACAAATGCATACTAATGCATACTAAAAAAGGACACTAAGAAACACACTTTTACCTAACGACACATTAGACCAAGTAGATCTTAACTAACTCCTAAGTGTCTAAATATCCTAACATCCCCCCTTAAGAACAACTTGGGATAGGATTGAAGGATTTACAATAGTGACACAATAGGAGAAGGAAGGAGGCATTAAAACCTATCCCCCTTAATGACAACTTCCTGAACTCCTAACATAGATCGAAGTTTGGAAAACTTCACTTCTGTAAGAGACTTTGTGAAAATGTCTACAACTTGATCTTCTGTAGGGAAAAAGAGCACTTCAATAACTTGATCATGAATGATATTTCTCATGAAGTGCATGTGTATCTCGATGTTCTTGTTGCACTTCTATTGAAATGGGTCTTTGGCGAGATTGATGGAAATCTGATTGTCGCACCAAAGGTTGGTCGGATGCTATTGTTGGAATCCAAAATCTAAAAGGATCTGTCGAAGCCACAAGGCTTTCTGACTTTCATTTATCGCTCCTCGGTGCTCTACTTCTACTAAATAAAATGAAATAGCTTTTTGTTTCTTACACTCCCAAGTGATAGGTCCTGAACCAAGGCTGAAAACATAACCTGCAGTAGACTTTCAATCATCAGGATCATCGGCCCAATCTGAATCAGTGAAACCAACCAATAAAGGAGTCCCCCCTTAACTGTAATGTATCCCGAACTAAACTGCACACAGACATAGTGAAGTATCCTTTTAGCTTCTTTCCAATGGCTTTCATGGGGTGTTTGCATATACCAGACAACAAGACCAACAACAAAGGAAAGATTAGGACAGGATTAGTCAAGTATAAGAGAATACCAACTAATTGACGGTACAGGGTGGCATCAACTTCGGGAGAAGTATAGGTGGAAGTAAGCTTGACTCCAGACTAGAAAGGAGAAGGGGATGGTTTACAATCGTCCATGTGAAAGCGACGAAGAAGGTCACACACATACTTAGACTGGGAAAGAAAAATCCCTTCATTAGTTTGAAAAACTTGGAGGCCGAGGAAATAGTGCGAAAAACCTAATTTTGTCATTTCAAATTTCTTCTTAAGGATGGTTTTCACATGGTTTAAAAGTTTTGAGTCACTACCAGTAAGAATAAGGTCATCAACATAAAGGAAAAGGATTATGAGATGGCTTCCTACTTTCTTGGTATAGACATTAGGATCAGAATGGCATCTAGAGAATCTGGTGTCAATAAGAAAGTTGTCCATTTTGGCATACCAATATTAGGGATCTTTCTTAAGACCATAAAGATATTTATTAAGGCGAACAACAAGGCTAGATTCATTATGGACATATCCAAGAGGTTGTTCCATGTATATTTCTTATTGAAAATCTTTGTGCAAGAAGGCAAATTTAACATCCATCTGATGGACCTCCCATTTATGTGAGGCAACAAAGGAAATAACAAGGAAGATGGAATTCATTTTGGCTACAAGGGAAGAGGTTTCATTATAGTCAATTCCTTCAACTTGGGAAAATCCTTTGGAAACTAACCGAGCCTTATGTATTTCAACACTTCCATTTGATGCATACTTAGTTATGTAGACCCATTTACATCTGACAAGTTTTCTTCCTTTTGGAAGAGGTACAATATCCCAAGTATCATTTTCCATTAAAGAATGATACTCTTCATTCATTTTTGTATCCCAATCTAGATGACCTGAAGCTTCTGCAAATGTCTTTGGATCATGAGTCTCTGAAACTTGAGCCAAAAGAGAAGAGGCTCACTAGAACTGTGAATGTGTTCGACGTTGATCTAAAGGATAACCGACAAGACCACCAATTGCTTCTCATGTTGAACAGACCCATCTAGAAATCAGTGGAACTGGTGCTGGTTCAGGCTCACAGGACTCATCTAGAGGAAGGTGAGCAGGTGGAGGTGGATTTCCATCCTCACTTTAATCATCTGAATAAGAAACTAGAATAGGAACAAAAGAAGGCACAAACGTCAAAGATGGCTCGCAAGTTGAAGAAGGCACAATCGTCAAATTAGGCTCACAAGCCAAGAGATTTTCATCAAATTTAACATCTCTTCTAATAATAATTTCATTACAATGTGGTTGAAGAAGTATATAACCTTTCACATATTCAGAATAATCAAGAAATATACACTTTTCACTTTTAGGTTGAAATGTTTTCCTTTTCTCATCAGGAATGTGATCCCATGCTATATTTCCAAATACACGGAAGTGACTTGCATCTGGTTTAATTTTAGTCCAAGCTTCTTATGGTGTTATATTTTTAAGATCCTTTGTGGGAGTGCAATTTACTATGTAATTTTCACAGTTGATTTGTTTTGCCTAATACTTTAGACTTAATCCCTTAGATTGGATCATACAATTAGCCATTTATTTTAATGTGTGGTTATTTCTCTCAGAAACACCATTTTTTTATGGTGTATATGGAATAGTGTGTTGCATTTGGATGCCCTATGTAGTGCAATAACCTGTAAAATTAGTGTTCACATATTCACCTCCATTATATGTTCTTAACTTTTGAATTTGATTTCCATATTTCTTTTCTACAAGGGCCTTGTAGGCCAAAAACTTGTCAAAAACTTCACCCTTAAGTTTTAAGAAGTAAACCCAAGTACGTCTGGAAAAGTCATCAATGAAAGTTAAGAAATACTTGCACCCAGAAAAAGAAGGTGAATAAAGTGGACCACAGAAATCACTGTGAACAAGATGCAAAGGGCCCGAGGCGTGTCAAGAGGCACATTTGTGAAAACTGTCTCGATGATGTTTTCCGAGAACACAGCCGGCACAAACACCATCTCTCCATGAAACAGAAGGAAAACCAGTCACCATATGTTGATTACATAGTTTATGCAATGAGTGATAGTTTAGATGACCAAACTGCTCATGCCAAAGTTTGCTCAAGTCATAGCTATGAGCAACAAAAACTGATGAAAAAGATGATGACCGAAAGTTGTCAAACTTGTACAACCTGGCAATATCATCAGCAATTTCAATTGCAAGAACATGCTTAGGATATTTTAAATCCTTGATTACAACTTGGTGAGGTGAAAACTCTACGATTTTACCTTCACCTGAATGAGTGATTTGATATGCCGATAGAAGGTTACAAGAAATACTTGGAACACATAATACATCATTGAAATGACCATTATCTACTTGAATTGTTCCATATCCTACAACACTAAGAGATTTATCATCACCAAAAAATATTTTCTTGGTGTTACATTCATTTAGAGCAGAAAATATGTCTTTATCCTTAGCCATATGATAAGATGCTCCATAATCAATAATCCACTCATCAGAAGAAGAAGTAGAAGGTGTATTGAAGGAGAAAAAAGAAGAAGAAAGTTCATGTCCATGAGAAGAAGAAGAAGTAGTAGAATCAATATCGATGTTGTGCTTCTTCATTGTTGCTTATAAAGTTGTCATCTTCTTGAAACATTTGGACTCATCATGACCATCTTTATCACAAAAGTTGCAATGTAACTCTTCTTATTTTTAATTTTTCTCCTTTGTCACCATTAGGAGTTGAAGCTATCTAAGTGGGTTTGGAACCCTTATGTTTCTTGTTGTTGTAGCAAGGATGCTTCTTTTTTGGATACTTGGGTTTATCTTTCTGTTGGGAAACTAAGGATTTTTTGGAGCTACCTACAGTGTTGATCACTCCAATTTGTACAAGTTTATCTTCCTCTCTAATCAAAGCAGCACAAAAGGACTCAAGAGTGGGTTTTTTTATAATTTGTCCCTGGAGCCTCTCTCATGGCATAAAAGGTAGATGCAAACACAAAATATGCACTACCTAGCTTAGAGAGAATAATATAGATGCAATGCTCTTCCTCCATCTTTATCTCACATTCTTCACATAAAATTCTGAGTGTTTTAAACTTAGATAGATAGTCTCTAATGCAAGAAAAATTACTTCGATTTAAAGTCAGTACTTGATTTTCTAATTTTTGTGCTTGAATAATATTGAGTTTACCAAACACAGTTTCAATCTTTTCCCAAGATTCATTGGGTTCATCAATTTCTTTAAGGTGGAACCTTAAATCAAGAGAGATGGAAATTCCAATTAGTCCACGTGCTTCATCATTCCTATTAGCCCATTCAAATTTATTATCAACATCAGTGGGTTCTTTTTCCTTTCCCAAGGTAATCGGGTGCAAGTCTTTACTTCTTAATAAATCCTCCATGTGAAATTTTCATTGGAAGTAGTTGGTGCTAGTAAGAAAAAGATTACTGAAAGAATCCATATTAAATATGTAGATAATATGGATTCAAAAACTGAAACTAATGATCTTTATGGAAAGATATCGAAAAATTATGTGGTTTTAAAAAAAACGCCACTAAAAACGGA
This sequence comes from Picea glauca, assembly GCA_000966675.3. Taxonomy (NCBI): domain Eukaryota; kingdom Viridiplantae; phylum Streptophyta; class Pinopsida; order Pinales; family Pinaceae; genus Picea; species Picea glauca. The sequence continues at coordinate 388,521 of JZKD02S1674878.1, forward strand.
CTTCGGATGTGAAAGTCATGTCGTTTTTTAAAAAAGGCATAAACAGTGACCAAAGGACCACGTGGTGGTGTAAGTTGCTTTATGAAGTGACCCACTTTTATAAAGAGAAGCGGGGATCAATTTTACAATGAAGTTACTTTATAAAAGAAAAGTTGCATGCAAAATAAATAACTCTAAAATAAAATATTTAAGCTACTTATAGTGATTCACTTTTATACTTGAAGTGAGATACACTTTGCAATTTGAGAATGAATTTTTTCAAAAAAAGTAACAAAAAGAGAGGCTTGAACTCAAGACCTCTTACTTAATAAGGCAACTTTTAACCAAATGGTCTAGCAAAACATATTGTATTGTTTATAAAGAGGATTGGGGGTGTTGTTGTTGTTGTGGAAGATGGCCTTGGAGACCGTGCTAAAAAAAAACTATTTTCACAGAAGAAAAAAACTTTGCTTCTCGATGACAACAAGGGTTAGATCTCGGTTAGCTTACCCGGAAGATGCACATTTTCTTATTTGTTTCTGATTTTCCGAGATCGCACAAGGCGCGGGGAAAATATCATACGCAGATCTAAAAGAGTAGCAACCCTTAAACAAATAATATAAAACCAAAATAATACTCTGCAAAAAAAAAAAAAAAGTGTATTCAGGCTTTATACCTTCGGATCTGACTAAAATGGTTGTATCTTTGGAAAATAGAAACATTTTTGAGTGAAACGAAAAAAAAAATTCTAACTAAAACGAGCACTCTGGACGTAATGGAATAGTCCTCTCAGCCTAGAAATGTAAGGAAATGATAGTAAATGGATATGAGGCAAATCGGCTTCACGATCTCGATCTACAACATGAGGGGGTCTTCAAACAGGCTCTGATACCATGTTCGACAACACAAGTATTCCAACAGAGGATGAACAGCTTAAGTAACCACTCACAGAAACAGATCAAAGATCAACACACCAATATTTTGACGTGGTAAAACCACTACGGGCAAACATTCACGACCCTAGCCAACGCGTCCACTTGGAGAAGTTTATTAATGCAAAATAAAATGAATACAGAGAGATTTTGCAAGAGATTTTCTCATAATCGATCATCGGAAAATGACCCTCCATGCTATTTAAATAAAGATCATGGACCAATCGGGTGTTAAGCCACGGATCAATGGCCATTAAGATCAAGGAGAATATGAATCGTCAGATCACTCTATGTTGGGAACATATCGTGACCGTCGGATTTACTAACTACAAATGCATACTAAACACACTTTTACCTAATGACACATTAGACCAAGTATATATTAACTAATTCCTAAGTGTATAAATATCCTAACAGGACTCTCAAAGAGGGGAGCACCCATCATTTGCATATGTTTCTCAGTATTGTGTGTCGAGATCAAGCTTAGTAGGGGGGAGAATTGTCATAAAATATGTGATGGACCTACCTCTTCAATCTATTCTCTTTGTTATCACTAAACTGGTGGGAAGCACCAGTTCCCATCCTGCTTCCAAATCTCATATAGCATATGTTGTTCAGTGCTTGGAGCCCAGGATTTTTAACTGGAGTGTAGTGTTATTGAGAAACATCAAAGGGCATATCTCTAAGTGTAGAAAGAGCAGGAAGAAGAAATTTGGATATGGATATTTACTGTTTTTTTTCTTTTTGAAGTGATTACCATAGATGCAGCCATAGGTTGCATTAATAACACACCCTGCATCTAAGCCTCGAATGGAGAGGTGGACAAACCTCTTGCCTTGGCTGGGGAATGATCCCTCAGCCTTTTGTTTTACTGCTGACTTCTCTTCATGGTGGAGAAGGAATCTCGTGGTGATAGATGATTTTTTTAATGTCGAGGTTGATTTTAGGGGCAGTGTGAATTTAGTGCTCCCGGAGGAGGCAAAGTGGGATGTGTCAGGTAAAATACAAAAGATCATGTCCTTGAAACAATGTTTTTTTTTGTTTTTATATGTATATATGTATTTTTTGTTGTACAATGAGGGATCTAAATCATTTGTTTTGATCATGTAGACATAGGTAATGTCACATTCGGCGGGGATTCCAGCATTAGGATGTTGTGGTGATGTTCAAGCAGCAGTAGAGGTTGGTGTCGAAGTAGGATAAATTCATGAGGTGGAGAGGAACCTATGTGGATTGAACATGGGTCTTCCATCTATGAGGATACAGGATGTACCTTTACACCTTCATAGGCACATAGTCAGAGTGTCAGAAGGCCTCAGTCATCTGCTGCGACAAGTGGCCAGAGCGTTTGTGTACTATGTTGAGAACAATGTATTGTAGGAAGATGAGTAGAGTCTCCTGACACAGTAGTATTTTATGATGATGTCATGGGCTTAATGGACCACATTTTTTCCCTTCTATGTACTTTTTGGATGATATATTTTAACACACTTTTGCTACTTTATATGCAGACACATATATATGAGTTTTTCCATGGCTACTTATGTTTTTTAAATGATGTGATGTTTTTATTTACATGTTTTATGTTATGAATTCTTATCTATGTGTAATGTACCAATCCAACATATAATTTGCTAACGAGTCTGTAATCATATTAAGTTCTCTCGATATATGTCTATATTCTAAAAATTCAAAATATCTTTCAAGATGGTGAACCCTTAGATGGAGACGTAGAAAAACTATATTACGAACAGTGTATTCACAATTAAGTTGACAGGCCACGAGTTGAGAATCAAGGTTGATAATCAATTGAGATATACCTAAAGAATAATCTTTGGTTAAAATTCCAATTACGGCATGATATTTTGCAACGTTATTGGTTGCAGAACTGAGGAAATTTCCTCTTGAACTCACTAACTCACCATAGTGGTAGATGACCCAAGTTGTAGAAGCTATGTTCTGGGTATGTCGACTAGCACCATCCGCAAATCCAAAATAGATAGGAAATGATGATGACATCTACACATTTAATCACAAAGAAAAGTATAAGAATCTTTAAAGAATGGGAAAAAACTTGTGCATGCAAAAGTAAAGACACCCCAAAACAAAAACATATAGTACAATAATGTACAAAGCACACATGCGAGATATTCTATGCATAGTACCTCTTCAGGTAAATCCCATTTTGGGGCTCAACGAGAGATAATCCATCGTAATCCACTAACTCATAGGCATCTCTCTGTAGTACATGCTTCACGATGTATGTCATGTGCCACATAGGTTCTAACTTACCTGCACCAAGTTTGTCATGATCTTGGTCATAGACCAGCACCAGATCTCCTTCTACAAAAGCATGAGGTTGAACGGATGTATAATATTGAGTCTTGATGCACTTTTGATATGTCTTGTTAATGAGAGCAGCATCACGATGGGTTTCATCTAACTTCATTAGATATAAAAAAAATTATTCCTCGACAGAAGTATGGGGTAGGAGTGTTAGAAATAATACATGTGCCCTTTTAACCATAGACAATATAGCAATATTTTCACCCAACCATAGGTTGAAGCCACCCCCGAGCACCTTAACCTTGGCAGAGAATAATTTTGGAAGAAAACCCTAGACCTAGTAGCCAATCAATGTAGCATACCTTTCCCCAGAGCTAGCACACAAAGCAGAAAGTCCAAACCATAACAAATAGAAACTCCAAGCCTAAACCAAGAATACAGGTTGCAGTAGTTGCAGTTGCGGCTACTCTCCAGACTTGTGCACTTACTCAGTTTCTGTAGTGTGCACTCTTACATTTCTGCAGTTGTAAGTTGTGTGTACCAAATGAGATCTGATGTCCTGTATTTATATTGTTTCTCCTTAGTTGTCTAAGGCCGACTTCTCATTCTAGAGGCTAAACACTCAATATTAAATATTTCATTTAGCCAACTTGTCTTCTAGGGTTATGTCCAATGCTTTAGGGTTTCTTCTTGCTTCCCGGAATACTATATTTTTGGTAGGGTTACACGTGGACGTTAATACCTCCTGCAGCTACCATAATATAAACACTCCCTCCTATCTAGGGAGGTATTGAAGGAAATGGTCTTGAGCACAAACATACCATTCAATCGGTAGCATCATCATAGCCATACAAGATATCTCATGATTAGATCACGAGCACCATCATCACTATCAGTATCATCTGATAACATCAACTACATCATCTCTTGAAGTCATACTCCAACTGATTAATTAGGCATGATGTTGAATAAGTAACTCACTCCACAATGTGATACAAGGACCATTCTTCTAATCCAGACATACGTCCTAGAAGAATGATTGTCCCAACAGATGTTAAAATCTACGCCATGGGATACAGAGACCATTCCTATAGGAATGTCAGTCTAGGACTATTTTCTAATCAGGTCATATGTATCATAGAGATCTGTCTCAACCTATATGCCTTAGAAAATATCAGTTCTGAACCATTTTCCTAATCGTGCCATAATCTGTGCCTTAGGAAAATACTAGTCCATGACATGTCAACAAACTATCAACCTGGACCATTATCCACAGAGAGAATACATGCCCACCAGTGATCTGTTCTATCTAGACCATTCCCTGCCTGGAGAATGTCTATCCACGAGCACACTCACTATCCATCTAGTTGATAATAATTTTCAACACTACTGATAGTCTATATGGAAATCAGACCAATGGCATTCAATAGAACACAACTATTTCTATCCATAGTAGTACACAACTACTATCTAGTGGTACACAACCACACCAAGTAGCACATGGCTACTTAATCAGTGACACATAGTCACAACCAGTGGAACACATCCACCACAGTAGCATACATCTACTTTCCATAGACATATAGTCTCCATAACAATCATATCATCTAATATCAACTTGCATAGAAACAATATCATGATATAAACTGAGTCATCTAGGCCATTCTTCCACTCACATATGTGATATCTGGAAGAGCATTTACCCTCATATAGTAAAAACATCAACCATGGGCTATCTGGAATATTCTTCCCAAGCATGGAAGAATAATTGTCCCTAATTTCTGAGCCTGGACCATTCACCTAACTAGGTTATTCCTCCGGCACTAAAGATAGTGCAACCTGGATAGAATGAGTCTGCCCTAGGTAATGCATGTCCCTAATTGTTGAACCTGGACCATTCATCTAACTGGGCCATTCCTCCGGCACTAAACATATTGCAACCTGGAGAGAATGAGTATGTCCTAGGGAATGACTGTCCGGACCATTTCCTAAGGAAATGATTGTCTTGCACCAACCTCCAAAACAGACCATTCTTCGAAACTGCTCACAACTATGAACTTCGAAAGAATGACTTCCCAGTTAGGCAGACCATTCTACTTGACCACTACTCAAAGTGACTGCCAATAAGAATTATTGTCCTAGACCATTCCCCCACACTGGCCACAAGGGGAATCGTTGTCTATGGTACATCAGCAATCTATAGAACCATTTTCATTATGAAAATGAATGTCCGGTCTGGACCATTTTTCGAACTAGAAAATGCCTTTCCATCAGAAATCTCAAACCACTTTCCGAACTGGAAAGGAACTTCTCATCCTAGACCATTTTTTGAACTGAAAAATGATTTTCCATAAATCAATAACACATCAGTGCTCCCTCCCAAACTGGGAGTAATATCTTCCTTTTTCAATAAGGAAGTCGTCTCTACGGGCCCCAGCCTGCAAACTTTTCATCTTCGACAGAGTTTTTGCCAAAATATCTGTTATTTTCTAATCTATGGAGATATATATTGGAGAACCACTTCTCTTTTATGGACTTCATCATGGATACTGTAATGCTTGATCTCAATGAACTTCGGTATGTCATGGAACATTGGTTTTCTATGAAGGCTTCATATAGCTCTGATCATTACAATATATCATGGTCGAATTCAGCACTTTTGTTTCCTGGTAGCTCATGACATCGTGGCAAGGCTCAACTGAAACATATTCAAGAAGCACTTCTTCTATCATCATGAGAGTTTTCCATGGATTAGCAATCCATCATCTCAGAATTTTGAGTAACTGCTCTTACACACTATCTTTGTCATAGAAATTTTTCGCCATGCTTCTATTTTATATGAGATATTATGCATCAAGTCGTTTGAATCCATACAAGGTCTTCTTATATCTGCATACATGGGTCTCTTTCTGGTATACCTCAAAACCTTGAGATTGATTTACATAATCTTTCTTCCTCAAATTATCTATTGGGAGAGCAGTCTTTTACAACCAACTGATGTAAATTTCAATCCATGGATATTGCAGGAGATATAATAGCTCAGATAGAGGTATAGATAATTTATGAGAACAAGTTGTTATCATAGTCTTCTCCTCCTTCTAGAAGAACCTCTAGTTATGAATCTCGCAATGCTTCCATCCATTTTCACAATTTCTTACATATTTTTTTCTTCATTATAACTTCCATTTCTTATGCTTGATTGCTTCTACTAGGTTCAAACCAAGCTGGTAGTATTTTCATTCTCATTATAATAACTGGTTGTTCTAGATTTTCTTTCTCTCTTGGAATCTCCATGTTCTTCTTCATGTTTCTCTTTAGCTCTTGGGTCCATGGAGTTTTCTATAGATTCCATGCCCTGAAGATTCCAACTTCTTCCTTTCATCATAGGATCATGGATGTAGATGGACAACCAAGGATACTTTAAGGCTTTTTTTCGAAGAAGACTTCTTCTAAATTCAAACTGAACACGTGTTTCTTTTCATGGCTGCTACTTTCAATGGGAACATGGATAGATACTTCATAATCCTCAATGGATCAAATTATTTAGGATTAGCTCCCTCCTAATCCATTCTTCATGCATGAATGCATGCTCTTATTTTAGAATTTTGTAATCATCTCCCTCCATATAAGAGAGTCCACACTTTTGTATGCATTCTTATTGCCTTCTGCAAAGTGTCACAAGTCTTTTTCTAGTTTGATTATGATTTCGTCTTATCTGGCAGTTGTTACTTATATAATAGCTTCCACATGAATTGTTACCAAGGATTGTAAATGTACTTCATCTTCTCATGTGTATTGCTTGACTTGTAGTCATCATGATAGCAATCCTTATCTTGTTATTCTTCCATAGGTGTTTGTTTTACTTGAACATCTTATCTTCTAGGAAATAGATATGCAAGTATATATATATATAGAAACTATGTAAACATGGTATGTACAATAAATATGAAGAATATTGTTACCTTGACTTAGAAGAAGTTTGTTTTATCCTGCTTGGCCTTCTTTGAGGGTTCCCTTTCTTCGGCAATTGTTGCTTCATCTATTTCCTTTATTTTTCTTAACTCGAGACAGTGGTTTCTGTAGTGACCATATTTTCAACAGTTGAAGCATTGTATCTTTGACATATCCTTTTCTTGATTTGGTTTATTCCTTGATCCAAACTTCTTCTTATTTCTGAAATTCTTGAACTTTGTTGTCTAGGCTTGATCATCATCTTTCCTTTGGAATTTCTCTTTTGCACTAATCCTTGATTCTTCTTGTGCACAGCAAGTCCAAAGTTATTCAAATGTGGGATACTCCTTCCTTGTGTTCATGCTAGCGGAAAATGCATCCCATGTCTTGGGAACACCATTGAATACTATATTTACCAGTTCCTTCTCTGAAATGATTTATTCAATAGCTTGTAGCTGATCTATTAACTGATATATTTTCACAAAGTATGATGTTATGTTGTCGTCATCATTCATTTACATGTCACAGAGCTCATTCTTCATACTCATTACTTGTCTAATGTTTTTGACTAAGAAGAGATTAGTTAGGGCATCATACATCTTCTTAGATGAGTCAAGATGAGAGATGTAGGGTATCAAGTGGTCTTTTACATAGCCCACTATGATACTCATGGCATTGATGTCACTGTCCTTGAACTTCTCCATAATTGCAATGTTCTAAGGTTCSTTCTCTTTTCCTTCTTCAAACTGTGGTTCTRTGATCTTTMCTTTCACGATATCCAACACTTTATTMTTGGCAAGGATGAGATCAATCCTTGTCTTCCATGCTCTGAAGTTAGAAGCCCCTTCTWAYTTGTTTTCTGACTTCATAGAGTAAGTCATGACTGCTTTGACTTGGTCAGCCTTTGAATTTGACTTGGTCAACCTTTGACTTTGACCAAAAACTCAAACTTGGTGTCTTAGCTTGCTGAGAGAACCAAAAGGTGCGTTGGGTTTGGGCACACTAGTCTATCTCGAAATTTTTAATGTCCCCACTTTGGGACATCAGGGTATTACAGAGTGTTATGATGACCAGAGTAGCCAAATGGAGATTATAGCGAGTACAGTGACTATTGAGGGGTATTTTGGGGTCCGGATTACATCATTCATCTTATTTCATCATTATGATCCATTCCACACAGCTCAGCTTTGGTTCCGTTGCATTCCGACGATTTCCATGATTTTGAGTTATTTTGGGCTATAGGTTAATTAAATGCACTAAGGAGGTCATATTGGGCATAATACTTGGAGGAACCTCTTAGTGTAATAGCTCATTAGAATCGGGAGGAACCACAAAACAGGATAGAATTATGAAAAGTGACTTTTAGTGGCCAGGGAAGCCACAAGGAGAGATAAGGTATTTTTCATAGGTAAAAGAGATAATTAATTAATTAAAGTGATTTAATTAATTAATTAATTAATAATTAATAAAGAAAAAGTCACTTTGGAGGGAAAAGGTGAGCAGGAAGGATAAAATAGAGGCAAGTGCTTATATTCACTCATTTATGTATGATTATCATTTTGATATCTGGCTTCTAGCTAGTGAGCCCATGCCTTGGGGGTTTTGAGGGTTTTGACTTAACAAACCCTAAAGGACAATTTGGTGGTGAAAGATTCCACCTAGATTGTTCCAAGCTTGGTCTTGGGGATGTGATACTCCCCCACAAAATTATACTTCAAATCTACTCAGTTGCAGGAGGATTCTACACCATTCACAGATCCAGAAAGAGAGAGGGCGCACCATTGAGGGTTTCCAGCAAGGGGGGCACAATTGTGGAAGTAGAACCATTCGTTTTGGCTGAGGAGAAGGGATTTCAGGAATTCCAGTTATTGGTTTTTCTTTGCAAGTGCCATAGTGCCATTATTGGTCTCTTCTAGGGGAATTTTGATGGAGGTTTGATTTACATTGAGAGTGGGACGGTTTCCCCAAGAGGAGGGTGCACCATTCTTTGGAGGGAGGTTAGATCCAAGAGTCTGACAGGGCTTTTGGAGATTTGGGCACTTGGGTTTTCCTTACAGGGCCTCGATATATCATTTCAGTGGTTTTTTGGAGCATTGGGAGGTATCTAGGAGAGAGGCCAAACTATCCAGTGTTTCATTCATCTAGTGGGGTGCAAGACCAACAAAGGGTTATTCATTTGGTGGATTATCTCTTCATCGATCCACCTGAGACTTTACCATGGTTCTTGTATTGGGCCGATCTACATTTTTGCGTATTCATTGGAGAATTTGGAGGAATTTAGCTATAGGGTCAAATTGTTGAGGGTATCCATTCTTCTGCAGAGCGTGATCTACCCAGTGGAGGTTTGGCACTCCATACAGCACATATATCTTTTTGTACTGGTCTTCATGGTGTATTCATCCTTTGGAGGCTTGTAGTTTCTTATTGGAGAATTTTGTAGTAGCTCTTAGTATGTTTATTTGATCCATCCATTGATCATTCCAGATCGGCCTTACTCTTGTATCAGGTTCTTGCTCATTATATTAATAAAGGTCAGATATTTGCTATTGGTTCCATATTTGGTGTATCTTGTATTTCCATTGATTATATCTTCAGATCTATGTGTGATAAATGAATATAAACCCTAAGGTTGAACTTAAGAAGTCAACCTGCAAGTAAACACCCAAACATAAGTAAATCATCAAAGTTTTTGAAGAAATGCCACAACCGAAATAGTCAAAAATTCATGAAAAACGAAATGTTCCTGGCATCCTGGCTTGGGAACATTACAGTGGTATCAGACCTTAGATTCCTGCCAGCCTGAGGGTCTCCCATAGGGAGAGATGGATAGACATTAATTTCTCTCAGCCCTACGAGATTTGATAGTCGACATACAACAGAATGGAGAATGGATTAGACAAATGGAAGAGAGATTGAAGGAAGAATAGAGCATTCCTACACCCATTAGGAGCATGCAACGTTGCTACAGTTGCAAGGTGCCTTGGGAACCATATCATAGATGTCGGGGTAGAGGTAAGAAGCACATCATTGAGGTTCTCTATGAGAGTGATGATGAGGTGTGTGAGGATGGAGTGATAGATGCTTATTTGGAGCAGTATGATGATGCTAGTGACTCTTGCACAGAGGCTAGTGATTCTTTCACGCTTGAGGAGGATGGTGACCTTTGTGCATTGGAGGAACAGTGAGATGGATAGGATGATAGCATTTGTGTTTCAACAGTCATATCACATAGTGTTGATGACCTTACACCTCAGCAGAGTGGTGACACTAGTGGGGATTCACACGTGTTATCACCTAGACCTGATGAGCTACCTATGAAGCTCGTGACATAGTTGTCATCCTTTCAGACACCCATGATAGCCACAACACAAGAGGATAGCAGTGGCATGTCAGATATGATAGAGGAGCCGCACGTGAGGGATACAAACCAAATACATATGGATCCACAGATCTAGGAGGAGATATATTATGTGCAGACCGTTGACCTTATGCTCACATATCGGCATGAGGAGATTGAGTCACCTCTTTTGGAGCTCCATTAGTTGATCCAATTGGGGATATTGATAGTTGGACAGGACACTTACATCCTAGATCAGCCTGTAGCGATGAGGATGCATTCCCTATTGGTCAGGATGACCATAGCACATGTACGGACACATCTATATGGTATCCAGGCACAGTTGACAGTAGCAGGATTAGTGCACAGGAGGATACAGCTGCTCATACAGGTTACAGTGTGATTCGGAGGGAGCTAACAGTTGGTGATGATGTGAAGTCACATATAGGAGGACCCAATAGCACAGTGGACAGGGGGAAGTTTGGCACGTTATCATCAGCAGAGAGTGTTTTTGGGGATTCCAGTGTTGGCACTAGCATTGAGAGACATGAGGTAGCACCTCAGCATGATTGTGATCAGGAGTCACACTACTTGGCAGGAAAGTTGAGAGTCAGTGAGGATATGATCATGGTAGCCACTAGGTGCATTGATGACACACATGCATTGCTAGTATATTACTGTTGAAGGGCATCAGTGGCACATGGTAGTTCGGATGGGGGATTTTCCATGGATGACCTTAATACTCTCAGGGAGAGAGTGTCTGTGATGAGGACCGACTACCAGTAGTTTTTTACATACAAGGACTACCTATTGGGGGTTGGCGAGATGTATCACAGGGCCCTAAGGGAGTAGGAGTTGGAGGTGGACAGACTCACTCATGAGTTGGACAGCACCTGAGGATTCTTGAGAGGCACACAGATATCCCTTAAAGAATCAAAGTCCAAGTCAGGGGAGCTTCTTGAGGATATTCGCCAGAGACCCACTACATCTATCTTAGTGGAGAGTCAGATATACTCTTCAGTCACATTGCTAGAGGGTGTTGATGGTTTGGCAGAGGAGCACCAGTTGATGGAGGAGCATGAGTAGTACCCAAGACCACTAATGATTATGGGGAGTTATGATCTAGAGGTGAAGGAGCTACCCTCTACGAGGATATTTGAGACATTCGAGAACTCACATATGCATGGGGAATCCAGAGCCAGGGACAGTTCTAAGGACACTCCCATTTGTGTTCTGAGAGCAGTTGACCTTCATGTAGAGGTTGATCCAGTAGTACAATTACACCCACGATCTACGATGCAACATGAGTATACAGGAGATGACATGAGTATGTTGGATCATACAATGGTGAGTGATAGCTCACACAGAAATGTCAATATGTACGGTGGGATTCATAGGGGTGTATTTCCTTGTAGGGAGGAGACACACTTAGAGGAGCATGTAGATGCCTCTCCTTTGCAGCAGCACATAGTTATGAAAGATCACCTTCACAGTATCAGCAGTTGCATGGGAGATGAGAGATGGAGGGTGGTTGAACAGCAGTTGGAGGAGTTACTTCCGATTGTACTGGATGATTGGGATTTGGTGATGACTACATGCAAGTAGTTATCATGGATACCGATGGACAAGCTTCTGGTCGAATCCTTTGGATTGAACAAAGCATGTGATGTCTTCCAGTTCTACAGTCAGCTACAGATGTTTCTGTTAGCCTTTCCTGACACTTTTATTATAGACAGCAACATGAGGCCGAGACCAACTGACATGAGTGCTTTTACAGCATACAGCGGAACATAGGTGGACCATGATAGGCAGCCAGTTGAGACTTTGTGCGTGATGGTGAGCATCATAGGCCAGGTGATGGAAGACAGATCAGAGGACGACATAGATACAGATACTCATGAGGATGAGCACATATGGCTTTCGACAGTGATCAGTATGACATAGGAGCAGTTAACAGGGATTGGAAGTGATAAACTTCCAAGTTTTCCATGGGATCTGGGAATTCATTTTGTTAGTAGGTTGTTTCACTTTATGATGAACCAGGTTGTGCCAGAGAGACACATACTCCACTTTGGGTTGGTTTTGAGTGGGTCGATAGGTACTTGTCCTATGGAGCGAGACAAGTTCTCCCTCTTGATCATCATGATCGAGCATGGAGATGGTTGGGCCGGTACTACTTCCATAGAGATTCCTTTATAGATATAGCTTCTGGTAAATAGGCCCAATCACCACAGGTATTTCAGCTTGAGGATCCTGTTATCAACCCATAAGTTATGGGAATCAACTGGTGACTAGGATATTATCTGTCTCTAGTATTTTTGCTGACAAATGATTTTTCATTCTGCAAATAATTTGATAAAAAAAAAAAAAAAAGGAAAAGAGGGCATAAAAGAATTGAAATAAAAGCCCCATGCAATACCTTTCAAACATGGCCAAGTTATTTTAAATTTGATGTTGGTAGGGTAGTGAATGATTTGGCTAAATAGTTTAATCTTAGCCAAATGTCTAGGTTAGATTAGTGAATAAATCTGGCCAGACTGTCTAATCCTGGTCAGATAGCCCCAGGGTAGAGTAATTTCTTAACCCAACAGTTTAATCTGGGTTAACTGTCATAGGAAGATAGGTTAGCATGTAGGTTAGTTGTTTCATTGTTTCACTCCAAGAGAACCAGTTCGATGTAAAATGTCACACCATGTCTCAAATGTATTAAAGATAGTTTGTGTGAAGCCCCATGGTGGTGTCTCTTTGAAAATTTGGGGGAAAAACCCATAAAATGCCTATATCCTAAGTTTTCCCCTAGCACATGTGTTTTTTTGCTCCCCATTTATGCCCCCTGCACATTTTGATGGTCCAGATCACAGCGCCCAGATCTACGGCTCACATAGCTTTCCAGACCCCCCCTAGCGTTCTGCTTTTAACC
>JZKD02S1674878.1:402069-444025 GCA_000966675.3 Picea glauca
GGTCTGGAATGAGTTTTAAATGGTGCGCTAAGATCTGCGGCTAGGAAGAGAGCGCGTAGATCAACAACCCTAATTGGATTTAGGACCCCCCCTGATGATCTGCTTTTAACCGAGGGGGGGGTCCAGAATGGTTTTTTCCCTCTGGCGCACCCTTTGTCATACGTGGTGTCAGGCTATTTGCCCCAAAGTCCCATCATCATCTGCTAGCTGACAGCCACTGTCACTTATGGACATCATATTCCACTTGTTCCACTTTCTCCCAAGTTGTGTCCCATCTCATAACTGTTGTCAGCCCCCTACCCCCTTTCACTCATGACCAGCCCCTTATTGCAACTTTCACTTCAAATCCCTAGCACCCACGTCACCCATCCGTATGTTTTGGCCACCGTCACCTGCCATCTCACCCCCAAGTGGCCCATTGCCCATTTATTACTGGATAACATACCCGTTATCCTACTGACCTATCTTCCATGCCCAACCGACCCCAGTTTTAAATAAAACTACCGTTTTCCCTTTTCATTCACTATTCACCCATCGCACCAGAAAATTTACCTCTTACTCCTCCATTCGCATTTTTGTCGCCTTCATCCACAGTTAGTCTACCCCACTAACTTTGTGTTATTTGCAGGTACTGTTGCAGAGATGGCGCCAAAGCCCAGACAAGCGGAAGGAGAAGAGAATCATTTTCTCCCGCCTCCTGTCAACCTGGACAAAATCCCATTGGTTGACAAAGACAGATTGATTGTTGATACCAAGTGTGATTTAGATTTTTCAGACCCCCAGTCATGGCTCCGGGAGGTTTTCCTAGATCAGAGCGATGAAATTGGGCTCTGGGAGTCCAATTTGCCTCTTTACCTTTTTCCCCAGATTCACCATTTCCCTGAGTTTGCACTGAAATGCCAAGCTCACTACATTCCTGAATAGAGAGCCATCATATCCTCATCCAGAGACACCCTGTTCTTCATCACTCCCGAAGACATAGACCAGATGATGCAAATTTCCCGTGCCGAATCTGCGTCCCCTTTCAACCTTGAAATCCTCACTGAGTTATACCAGAAGATGACTTTTCTTCGGAGAGCTCAAATTTTTGAGTTTTTCCTTCCCACCTCCGCTCAATTCCCTTCCACAAATCCCCCTTACCCATCATCCATGTTCTCCACCAAGGGAAATAAAGTCATTTCCTCCCTTTGTGCCCTGCTATGTTACTATTCCGACCAGTGGGTAGATGAGCCCATTTCGGGTTTTCTATCCATTTTCTCCAATGATGAAAAACCCACAACACAGTTTGACTACAGTACCTTCTTGGCCAACAATATTCACGAGCAGTTCATGAATTTTGGCATGGAAGGCATGTTCAGATATTCGTCTACACTGGCATACATGTTTTTCTACTTTCAAGCGGATAGATTTAGTTTTTCCATGCAGAAAATGGACGCAGATGGAAGGCCCCAGCCAGTCACAGCATGGACATCTTTGTTGAAGCATAATTCCACAGAATACGGCTTCAAAGCATTCATCTACCTATTCTACCACCCTATGGTAAGCATGTTGAGCGACAAGCCTGAGCCTTGAATAAACGACGAAGTCCAGAGAATTCTGCATCTCTCGGACAACACCAAGACCGAAGATTGGTACCTGTATCAGAACCACACCGAGATCAGAGTATTCGGGTGCGATTTAGAACCCTACAAGCAGCCCAAGTATGTGCCGGTAAGAATCTTTGCTCTAGAATACATTAGACAAATCATGAATTCAGATGATATCCATTTCGTGTCATTGAAGAAGAAGCAGCAGCTTCAGATCAAGGGGCAGATTGGCTCCTTCATATGCAACAGTCGAGGCGCTGGGGAAGAAGCTGACCGGATGATAAAAGAGATGAAGTTTTTCTTAAGCTTCCCATGGCACTACGACCCATGCGGGATCATCTCAGAAATGCGGGTGAAGAACAAAAACATCCCGTACATTCATGAGTCCAAGCCCAAGATTAAAAAATTTGCTAACCAAACAATGTGGGTGCCTGACACCTTGATTGAAGTAGAGCAGTTGATTCCTCCAACTTCTGTGCCACCAATGTCCACGCCACAGGTCCCCAAGGAAAAAAGGCCTCGACAAGAATCATCTCCGCCTGTCATGGAGGTGTCATCTAAAGAGTTCCAGTTACATACTAAGAGGCCCAAGATAGCCACAGTTCCCGGCCAGACAGAAAAAAAAAGAAACTCCACCTACCACAGTGACCAAGTCAGTGATTCCATCCTTCGGTTCGAGCATCTTTAAGGACATCACCCCATCATTACCGAAGAAATCCACAGATTCTCCAGTGGACACTCAGCGAGGCAAGACTGGGCCCAAGTTGAGTATTTTTGAGAAGTATGAGATGATTAAGAAAAAGAATCAGACTCTTACCAGCAGCACCTATGCTCAGTCTCGAAAGCAAACGTCAACTGCGCAGCACAAGCTGTTGTCTGCATTTGACACAGAAAAGAGAAGAATGCACATGGCCTTCCTCCAGGCGCAGGTACCAGAACCCAAGGTAATCACATATTACAAGAGGGCCACCTTCGAGTTCTAGACGAAGGACGTGCACCCAGCAGATCAGTTGGATTTTCACAAACAGACTGGAGAGATGGTATTTCACACATTGGCGCATGCTTCTGCTTCAGCGGAAAAATTGCAGGTGTCACTCAACAATGCTCAAACTTAGCTCAAGCTGGAGAAGATTTCATCCTTCACAAAAGATAACAGAATTAAAACTTTGGAGGAGTTGGTCCTCAAGATCGGCTATGATCCCTCGAATCTCAAAGATGCAGAAGAGATGATTAAAAAGAAGAATGCAGATATCACTTCCTTGAGGAAACAACTGAATATCCCGCCTACAGAGGACTCATAGGCGAAGGAGATAGCAGAGAAAGAAGGCGAGAAGGATGAGATGCTAAAGCTACTCATGGAGTAGAATGCTCAGCTCAAAGAAATGGAAGCTAAGATGGAGAGATTATTGAAAGAGAAAGAATAGATGAAGCCAATGGAATTCATTCCATTGAGTGCCATCCCAATTTCAGGAGCAAGCACAGCAACAGTAACAGCAATTCCATCTGCAACACTAGTGACACCACAAGAGGGAACAGCCGACCTCGCCAAATCCCTAGAAACGATGAACCTACAAGAAACAGAAATCAGCAGGCTTAAGAAGGAAGTTGAGAACCTCCAGGAACTAAAAAATTCTTTCCAAACTAGTCTCTCCAAAGAAAAGAAGGTAACTGAGCAGCTCAAGAAGGAACTACAGCAGCTCCAAAAGTAAACAATGGCAGGGAAGACTTTGGCTGAGGTCAAAGAGAATGTATGGACAGACATTATAAATTCCATAAATGAAATCTGGTCCATGATCCAAATTATGTTTGAGAAGAACGAGTTGGTCCAGAGGAGTAAACAGGCTATTGAAAAGATCAGAGTAGAATTGGGAGACAGACCAACTCAGGCAAATGATATCATCAAATTTCTCAATTCTAAGACCAGAGAAGAGCTAGAAGAGATGAAGATAGAAGATAGAACAGAGACTATCCTTGAGGTCAAGAGAGTTTTGACCAAGATAGGATTAATGCTTCAATTGGAATAAAAGGTTCAAATCATGGACCAGGGAGTACAAAGGTTTTTCAGCAAAATCGAGGCTCTCCAGAAGAAAGGTCTCCCGGCTCTAAAGGTTATTAATGATAAACTGATGACACTCTCAGATTACAAAAAGAGACTGTCTGAAGTGTCTAAAGACAGTTCAAAGTTTGTTGGCATACAAGGGAGCATCACCGGAAAATCATTCTTGGACGCTCTTCAGTTGGACATCAGTATCCAACATGAGATTCGATACATATTCCTCACTAAGCCCACATTCGCCAAGTATACTGAAATGGACGAAGTGTATCGGAGATTGCTCAAAGTCACTGTGCCTAGTCATCTCAGATGGGAGGAACTCTGTGATCTGCTCGATTAGCAGATGAGTTGTCCAGGTCCAGTCACCTGTCCAGTCAGAAGAGGTTGTGCAGAAACCTCGCCAACGGCCTACCCTAGATTTCAGCAAGCAGTTTTGATTAGTTAAATTAGTTAGACTAAAAATAGAATGAGCACGTCCTGATTAGTTATGACAGGAACGTTTGTAATTTGAATTATAAATACTTCACCTTTGGAAGTATTGGGGGTTGTTGATCTTTACACCCTGACGCTATCAGACTGTATCATTTTTTAAGAGATCTGCCATTAATAAAAGGAGGCACTTTTACAGGATTCTTGCGTGTACTCACTGGTGATGTTTATTCTCTTAGTTAAATGTTATTCTTGCTTAGTGATCATATTGTTTGCTGAAACTAATCTTTAAGAGTAACATATGTTGCAGGATTTATCTTGGATACCCTGTTTCTGACTTTAAAGATTTTGAATGTTTATCTTCTGATGTTTTCAATTAAGAAATTCTTAACTGCTTCTTAGTTGAATTTGTCTTTCTCATCTTTTCTTCTGTCCATCATTTTAAGCTACTAAAAGATCCAGTGAGTATATTATCTCGCCCTGTGAAAGTCTTCTTTATTTTTTTTGGTTGTATTTCATATTTATTTAAACACGGACCCCATAGCCCAATGGATGTGTAGATTGTCTCAACCAATTTAAAAACACTTTGACAACAAAAACCTACCTATCTTTTTACCTATCCTAACATCTAAAGTTATAAACAAATCTAAATCATATAGAGAGATCCCTCTCTGAAGTTGGAAGGGATAGATCCCAACTTTAAAAGTGGTTGGATAAAGTTACCTTTGTAGATTTCTTCTTTTCAACCTCTAGTAAATTTACCAAGTGCTAACATAATGGCGACCGTACTGGGGAAGAACTAAAAATTTGTGATTTTACATTTTCTTTCCCCTAAAAAGAAACGTTCAAACTTGAGAAAGGAAAGTAATGTTCAGAGGTTGATCACACTTTGTACATATTATTTTCAGACTCACAAAATAAAAAAATAAATATATAAATATAAATCAAAAAGATTTCTGGCTCCCAAGAAAGTTCATACTCAATCTCATCCAAACCCAGAAACCGTGATAGTGATAGATAATCCCGAACGGTTGTTCAGGAGAAAGACCTTTGCTGTCGGTTCAGTGAGTCATCTCCTTCCTTTTCCAAGAAGCTTGTTGCCTCTCAAAACTCTGACCTTGAAAATTTTCCACAGCGAAGCCTAGTTAGAGCACGGTCCGACAGTTTTGTGACTGAAGTCGTCTTTGACCCAACTACGTTGCAACCTCGAACCCCTGAAGTTCAGTCCCCCACAACTAAACCTCAAATCACTCCCTTAGCACTATCCAGTCCCTCCTCATCCTCGTCTTCAGCCGCTACCTCGCCGACCATCCAGGTTGTCGTCCCACCACCTCCAGCCATCATGGTAGCTCGATACTCTCCTTTGGTGTTGGCTGCGCCACTTCATGACATGCCCCAATATTATCAAACTAGACTTCCACAGTTCGACGCAACAGGACCTTTAAATGCCCAACAACATGTAGACAAAATGAATGATTATTTTGACCTGCAAGAAGTTGATGAGGCTGACGTTAAAATGCGATTGTTTGCCCAAAGTTTGACAGGTGACGTCAAAAAATGGTTCAAAGCTTTACCTGCCACCTCAGTCCCTAACCTCGTCACATTCCAAAGGATTTTTCTTGACAAATGGGAGGTAAAGAAAAACCCTCTCCAAATACTGTCAGAATATGAGAATATAAGAAGAAATCAAGGTGAGACTGTACAAAATTACTGCACCCGGTTCAACAATCTCTACAATGCAATCCCAACTGAAATCAAACCTCCACAGGGTTTGGCATTGATTAAATTCCCTGACGGATTTGATGCCGACATGTCATACCAACTAAGAGAAAGAAATTCTACCACCCTGGAGGACATGCAGAAAAGTGTTATAAGCGTAGAGGCCAACCTATTGGCAAAAAGGGCATGTCAGAGGTCAGAAAGAAGAGTCACAATTAAAGAAGAACCTTCTACATTGAACACAAATTCCAAATTGGATTCTTTAACCAGAGCAGTGGAACTGATGATGGAAAGACTTACGGTGTCAAACAGAAATCCTCCAAGAGACAACCCACCTTCTCCTCAGGTTCAGAACCCCAACTTCAGGAGAAACCCTCCTCAAATCAGACAAAGAGATCCTAGAGATCAAAGAGAACAGAGAGGTCCAGATCAGCAGATCAGACCACCATTGCAAGAAAACTATGCTGATGAAGGAGGGGAGGTGATTGAGGAATTGGAGGACACTCACATCAACCTCATGGGCATTCATGACAACGAAGCCATCTTCCTTACCCAAGAAGAGTAGGAACTCTTTCTTCTAAATCAAACAAAAGTAAGTGAAGAAGCTGAAGATGCAGAACAACAGGCCTTTGAAAATGCTATTTTGGAGGTACATCGTCAGTACAATCTGCGGAGTAAGAAAACATAAGGGAATTCCCCAAAAAATACAACTGAAACACAGAAGGTAACTGAGACCAAGAAGACACCTGAGCCATCTACTGAGAAGACTCCGGAGAAGGGTACTGCTGAGAAAATTCCTGAAAAGAGTAAAGCCGACGCTCCTGTGAAGAAAAACATCACCATTCTGAAAAGGCCATCACAGCCCGAGGTTGCACCTATCAATCCACCGAGTACTTCGGAATAGAAGAATTTGGTGGACAAACCAGAAATGATGAGCCAAGGCAGAGCTCCTACACCCTTTAGCCTAGAGGGGGAATTGGCCAAAATAAAAATTCCCATCCCACTTACAGAGTTGATGATCAGAGGCGGTTATCGTTCACAGGTGATTAAAGAATTGGCCATTGAACCTGACATAGGCACGAAGGCCTTAACCATTGGATCAGCAAGTCATTCAGACATGGTGAACCTTACTGATGATCGACCTGAGCTTCTTTTCAGACCTGAAGTCGATGGTTGAGATGATACTGGTGAGGTCGCTCCTTTTTACATCAGTCTGAACATACATGACTTGATCTTGCATAACGCTATGCTGGCTTCGGGTGCCTCCCACAATCTGATGCCTAAAGCAGTAATGGAAAAACTTGGACTGGAGGTCACCAGACCATACAACGATTTACACTCCTTCGACTCCAACAAAGTTAAATGTATTGGTTTGATCAAAGATCTATGCATCACCTTGGTTCAGATTCCTGCGAAGAGCATGGTAATGGATGTGGTGGTTGTGGACATCCCATCAAAGTATGGAATGTTGCTATCCCGATCTTGGGGGGCGAAGTTGAAAGGAACCCTGCAACTGGATATGTCTTATGCCACTATCCCAGTGTTTGGGAAACAGAGGAGGTTGTACAGAGAAACATTGATGAAGTACATGGTCAGTAGCCAAGAAAAACCGCACAATTATCCCCTTTACTCTGCACATTCTGATTTAGATTCGTTCATCTTGTACAATGATGGTGATACGGAAGAACAAGATACTCAGTTGATGGAAGACACATCTAGTCAAGATGAAGGTCTAGAAAGCATTGAGGTAGCAAAGATGAAGAACGTGATAACTGAAGATTTACCCGCTAATTTATGGAGCATGGACTTTGATGGAGCTGTGAGTAAAGAAGGAGCAAGAGCTGGAGTTTGGCTGCATAATCACATAAACGGGTACTCAAAAAATCATTCCTACAAACTAAATTTCCAGTGCACTAGCAATGTTTCCGAGTATGAAGCCTTGATGCTCGGTCTGAAGCTTTTGAAAAAGGTTGGTGCTAAACAGATTATGGTAAGAGGTGATTCTGAGTTGATTATAAAGCAAATTAAAGGTGAGTATGTTGCGAAACACCCACGTCTCAGAGATTATAGGAATGTTGTTCTTGATGCTTTGAGGTGTTTTACTGAAGTTGACTTGCAGGTAATGCCGAGAGGATAGAATATTCTGGCAAACGGATTGGCCACCTCAGCAGCCACCTATAAGATTCCTTTCCGCCCGACTCGTCCATATACTGTTGAGGTGAGATGCAGACCAACCGTTCCTGACAATATCAGGTACTGGCAAGTGTTTGGTAATGAAAATCAAATTGAAGATTTCCTGCAATGCAAAAACGATTTTGAATGTACAAATATAGATTTAGAGAATGAAGATGAAAATGTTAATAGTTCTGATTTTGAAATAGACAGTGTAAATACCATAGATTCAGAAGAATTAGGTAATGATGAATTGGATGCTGACGTTTTACAGTTGAAAAGCAATGTTTTACCTAGAGGCCTAGTTCCTTTAGAGGACTTGTTCGATTCTAATGACGTAGCCAAAAAACCAAAAATAGAAGCTCATGGACAAGAGGTAGAAGACTGTAATATAGGGACTAAGGAGAAACCTAGGATGGTCAAATTGTCTAAATCATTACCCCAGAGAAAAAACTCAAGTACATTGAACTGTTCAAAGAATTTTCGGATGTTTTTTCCTAGGGCTATGAAGATTTGAAAGCCTATGATACCAGCATCATACAACACAGGATTCCAATAAAAGAAGATCAAAAACCGTTTAGGCAGAAACTTAGGAGGATAAATCCCAAGTTGCTCCCTCTGATAGAAAAGGAAATCAAGAAAATGTACGATGCCAAGATCATAGTTCCAATACATTTTTCCAAGTGGGTCTCTAATCTGGTCCCTACACGTAAGAAAACCAGGGAAATCAGACTCTGCATAGATTTTCAAAATCTGAATAAAGTCTCCCTGAAAGATAATTACCCCTTGTCGAAAATGGACCACATCCTACAAAGGGTGGTTGGGTCCAGTCGAATTTCTCTGCTGGATGGTTTCTCGGGTTACAATCAAGTCTTAGTTCACCCGGACGACCAAGACAAAACCGCTTTCACCACACCATGGGGCACTTTCATGTATTTGAAAATGCCTTTTGGTATGATGAACGTCGGAGCCACATTCCAGAGGGTAATGGATATCGCCTTCGTGGAAGAATCAGGTAATTTTATTGTCGTCTATTTAGATGATGTGACTGTGTTTTCCCAATCTGATGACGAACACCTAAGGCACCTCAGACGAGTTTTCGAAAAGTGTAGGAGGTTTGGTATTTCCTTAAATCCTAAGAAGTTCCCTTTCGGGTTAGAAGAAGGCAAACTGCTAGGACACATCATCTCTAAAGATGGAATCAAAATAGACCCTAGCAGAATTGAAGCTATACAAAATTTAGAACATCTCAGGAACCTCAAAGAACTACAATCTTTTATCGGAAGAATTAACTTTTTACGAAGATTCATTCCCAATCTAGCAGAACTCCTCAGGAACATTACAAACATTATTAAAAAAGACGTAAAAATAAAATGGGACCCTGAGTCCAGACAATCTTTCAAACAGGTCAAACGAGCACTCACAGAAGCCCCTGTTTTGATCAGTCCGGATTTCACTAAAGATTTCTATCTTTTTTCTTTCGCTTGTGAACATATTATAGTAGCGGTGTTACTGTAGAAGAACAGTGAAGGGTATGAACAGCCCATAGCTTTCTTTATCAAAGCATTAAGAGATGTTGCTCTGAATTACAAGATCATGGAGAAGCAAGCTTTTTCTTTGGTAAAATCCCTAAAAGACTTTAGGGTCTACATTCTCCATTCCCACACCATAGCTTATGTTCCGAACGCGGTAGTAAAGGACATCTTGACATAGGACAATCCATATGGAAGAAGGGGAAAATGGATTGTTGTCATTTTAGAATACGATTTAGAGATTAAGCCCACTAAACTAATCAAAGGTCAAGGCCTTGCTAAATTAATGGCTGAATCTAACTTTCATGCTCTTGACATTAATTTTCTAGATGTGGCAAATGAACAGGGTGAGATGGCGACTCCAAACGTGAGAGAGGTATTTCTCAACTCTCCATGGTATGCAGACCTTATATTCGTTTTACAAAATTTACAAGCTCCCCCTGGTTTGACTAAGACTAAAGCTAGATTTTTAAAGTTGAAAGCTTTGAAATTCTATATACTAGAAGGAAATTTGTATTGGAAAGATCCTGCAGGCATTTTGTTAAATTGTTTACTGAAAGATGAAGCTGATAAAGTGTTGCAAGAGTTTCATGCAGGAGAATGCGGTGGCCATTTGAACTGGAAGGTCACAGCCAACAAAATACTCACAGCTGGATTCTACTGGCCCACCCTATTAGCCGATGTGCATCAGAAGGTAACAGCATGCCACCAGTGCCAACTGTTTGAAGGCAAAAGGAAACTCATCCCTTTACCTCTAAAACCAATCTCAGTGGAAGCCCCTTTTTGGCAATGGGGGCTCAACTTCATTGGAGAAATACACCCACCTTCTTCAGGCCAACACAGGTGGATTCTTACTGCCACCGATTATTTTACCAAATGGATCGAGGCAGTACCAAGCAGGCAAGCCACTGACTCCATTATTATCAAATTCCTTGAAAATAATATTTTATCTCGTTTTGGTTGTCCTAGAAAGATTATAACTAACAATGCAGCTGCCTTTCGGTCTAAGAAACTCATATATTTATGCAACCAATATCACATTGGTTTGGGGCATTCCACAGCATACTACCCTCAGGGAAATGGGTTGGCGGAATCCTCAAACAAAACTTTGGTAAATATCATCAAGAAAACATTGTAGGAAAACAAGAAATCTTGGCACAACAAGTTATTGTTTTCATTGTGGGCTGATAGAATAACTACCAAAAGGTCAATTGGTATGTCACCATACCAGCTGGTTTATGGTACAGAAGCAGTTTTCCCTACTTCTTTAGGAGTCCCTGTCATGAAGTTGCTTCAAGAGGTACAAGCTGAGCCAAATGACTCACAGAGAAGGATCAATTAGATGATCCATTTGCAGCAGACTAGGGAAGAAGTTTTCAACAAGACTCAGGTAGTCCAAGAAAACATCAATAAGATCTTTGACAAACGAACCAAGGAAGATGATTTTGAATTAGGAGATTTGGTGCTGAAATGGGACGCCAGAAATGAAGACAAGGGAAAACATGGAAAATTTGACAATCTGTGGATAGGACCATACATGATCCAAGCTTTCAGGGGAAACAATGCCTTCTTGCTAAACAATGCTGATGGATCAGATCTTCCAGGAGCACCTGTGAATGGCAGAATGTTGAAACATTATGTACCACCTCAGTAAGAGATTCGAGTTTCCACTTTCCATTGTATATACCAGTTTAAGTTTCATTTTTTCACTTGCATTTTCTGAGTTAAGAACATCAGTCAGTTGGTTGAAGCCCGAAGAGAAGGCCCTAAGCTGTTGATCATTGTTTTTCCAATTTTTGAAGAATAAAACCAAAAAAGGCTACCGAGCATAAATTTTCAGGACTACAGGAACCAGGATTCTTGGCACTTCACAGGGAAAGTACCATCCCCAGGTGGAGCCGTTGTTATCAACCCATAAGTTATGGGAATCAACTGGTGACTGGAATATTATCTTTCTCTAATATTTTTGTTGACAAATGATTTTTCATTCTGCAAATTATTTGAAAAAAGGAAAAAAAGAAAAAGGAAAAGAGGGCATAAAAGAATTGAAATAAAAGCCCCATACAATAATAGTAACTTGGTCATACCTTTCAAGCATGGCCAAGTTCTTTTAAATTTGATGTTGGTAAGGTAGTGAATGTTTTGGCTAAACAGTTTAATCTTAGCCAAATGTCTAGGTTAGATTAGTGAATAAATCTGGCCAGACTGTCTAATCCTGGTCAGATAGCCCCAGGGTAGAGTAATTTCTTAACCCAACAATTTAATCTGGGTTAACTGTCATAGGAAGATAGGTTAGTTGTTTCATTGTTTCACTCCAAGAGAACCAGTTCGATGTAAAATGTCACACCATGTCTCAAATGTATTAAAGATAGTTTGTGTGAAACCCCATGGTGGTGTCTCTTTGAAAATTTGGGGGAAAACCCATAAAATGCCTATATCCTAAGTTTTCCCCTAGCACATGTGTTTTTTCGCTCCCAATTTATGCCCCATGCACATTTTGATGGTCCAGATCGCAGCGCCCAGATCTATGGCTCACATAGCTTTTCGGACCCCCCCTAGCGTTATGCTTTTAACCGAGGGGGGGGGTCCGGAATCGGTGATAAGATTTGCGCAGATCTAGACGGCCCAGGAACGGGCGCTTAAATCAACGATCCAGAATGGATTCTAGACCTCCCCGTTTGTTCTACCTTTAATGGAAGGGGGGGGTCCGGAATGAGTTTTAAATGGCGCGCTAAGATCTGTGGCCAGGAAGAGGGCGCGTAGATCAATGGCCCTAATTGGATTTCGGACCCCCCCTGATGATCTGCTTTTAACCAAGGGGGGCGGGGGGTCTGGAATGGTTTTTTCCCTCTAGTGGGCCCTTTGTCATACGTGGCATCAGGCTATTTGCCCCAAAGTCCCATCATCATCTGCTAGCTAACAACCATAGTAACTTATGGACGTCATATTCCTCGTATTCCACTTGCTCTCGAGTTGTGTCCCATCTCATAACTGTTGTCAACCCCCTACCCCCTTTCACTCATGACCAGACCCTTATTGTGACTTTCACTTCAAATCCCTAGCACCCACGTCACTCGTCCGTATGTTTTGGGCACCGTCACCTGCCATCTCACCCCCAAGTGGCCCGTTGTCCATTTATTACTGGATAGCATACTCGTTATCCTGCTGACCTATCTCCCGTGCCCAACCGACCCAAGTTTTAAATAAACTATTGTTTTCCCTTTTCATTCACTATTCACCCATCGCACGAGAAAATTTACCTCTTACTCCTCCATTCGCATTTACGTCGCCTTCATCCACAGTCAGTCTACCCCACTAACTTCGTGTTATTTGCAGGTATTGTTGCAGAGATGGTGCCAAAGCCCAGACAAGTGGAAGGAGAAGAGAATCCTTTTCTCCCGCCTCCTGTCGACCTGGACAAAATCCTATTGGTCGAAAAAGATAGATTGATCGTTGATACCAAGTGTGATTTCAATTTTTCAGACCTCCAGTCATGGCTCCAGGAGGTTTTCCTAGATCAGAGCGATGAAATTGGGCTCTGGGAGTCCAATTTGCCTCTTTACCTTTTTCCCAAATTCACCATTTCCCTAAGTTCACACTAAAATGCCAAGATCACTACATTCCCGAACAGAGAGCCATTATATCCTCATCTGAAGACACCCTGTTCTTCATCACTCCCGAAGACATAGACCAGATGATGCAAATTTTCTGTGTCAAATCTGCGTCCCCTTTCAACCTTGAAATCCTCATTGAGTTATACCAGAAGATGACGTTTCCCCAGAGAGCTCAAATTTTCGAGTTTTTCCTTCCCACCTCCGCTCAATTCCCTTCCACAAATCCCCCTTACCCGTCATCCATGTTCTCCACCAAGGGAAATCAAGTCATTTCCTCCCTTTGTGCACTGCTAGGTTACTATTCCGACCAATGGGTAGATGAGCTCATTTTGGGTTTTCTATCCATTTTCTCCAATGATGAAAAACCCACAACACAGTTTGACTACAGTACCTTCTTGGCCGACAATATTCATGAGCGGTTCGTGAATTTTGGCATGGAAGGCATGTTCAGATATTCATCTATACTGGCATACATGTTTGTCTACTTTCAAGCGAACAGATTTAGTTTTTCCATGCAGAAAATGGAAGAGATGGAAGGCCCCAGCCAGTCACAACATGGACATCTTTGTTGAATCATAATTCCACAGAATACAGCTTCAAAGCATTCATCGACCTGTTCTACCACCCTGTGGTAAGCATGTTGAGCGGCAGGCCCGAGCCTCGAATAAATGATGAAGTCCAGAGAATTCTGCATCTCTCGGACAACACCAAGACCGGAGATTGGTACCTGTATCAGAACCACACCGAGATCAGAGTATTCGGGTGCGAGTTAGCACCCTACAAGATGCCGAAGTATGTGCGGGTAAGAATCTTTGCTCTTGAATACATTAGACAAATCATGAATTCAGATGATATCCATTTCGTGTCTTTAAAGAAGAAGCAGCATCTTTGGATCAAGGGGCAGATTGGCTCCTTCATATGCAACAGTCGAGGCACTGGGGAAGAAGCTGACCGGATGCTGAAAGATATGAAGTTTTTCTTAAGCTTCCCATGGCACTACGACCCATGCGGGATCATCTCAGAAATGCGGGTGAAGAACAAAAACATCCCGTACATTCATGAGTCCAAGCCCAAGATTAAAAAATTTTCTAACCAAACAATGTGGGTGCCTGACACCTTGATTGAAGTAGAGCAGTTGATTCCTCTGACTTCTGTGCGACCAACGTCCATGCCACAAGTCCCCAAGGAAAAAAGGCCTCGACAAGAATCATCTCCGCCTGTCACAGAGGTGTCGTCTGAAGAGTTCCAGTTACATACTAAGAGGCCCAAGACAGCCACAGTTCCCGGCTAGACAGAAGAAAAAGAAACTCCACCTACCACAGTGACCAAGTCGGTGATTCCATCCTTCAGTTCGAGCATCTTTAAGGACATCACCCCATCATTACCGAAGAAATCCATAAATTCTCCAGTGGACACTCAGCAAGGCAAGACTGGGCCCAAGTTGAGTATTTTCGAGAAGTATGAGATGATTAAGAAAAAGAATCAGACTCTTACCAGCATCTCCTATGCTCAGTTTCGAAAGAAAACGTCAACTGTGCAGCACAGGCTGTTGTCTGCATTTGACACAGAAAAGGGCAGGATGCACATGGCCTTCCTCCAGGCATAGGTACCAGAACCCAAGGTAATCACAGATTACAAGAGGGCCACCTTCGAGTTCTAGATGAAGGACTTGCACCCATCAGATCAGATGGATTTGCACAAACAGACTAGAGAGATGGTATTTCACACATTGGCGCATGCTTCTGCTTCAGCGGCAAAATTGCAGGTGTCACTCAACAATGCTCAAACTCAGCTCAAGGTGGAGAAGATTTCATCCTTCGCAAAAGATAACAAAATTAAAACTTTGGAGGAGTTGGTCCTCAAGATCGGCTATGATCCCTCGAACGTCAAAGTTGTAGAAGAGATGATTAAAAAGAAGAATGCAGATATCGCTTCCTTGAGGAAACAACTAAAGCTCCCGCCTACAGAGGACTCATAGGCGAAGGAGATAGCAGAGAAAGAAGGCGAGAAGGACGAGATGCTAAAGCTGCTCATGGAGCACAATGCTCAGCTCAAAGAAATGGAAGCTAAGATGGAGAGATTATTGAAAGAGAAAGAACAGATGAAGCCAATGGAAGTCATTCCATTGAGTGCCATCCCAATTTCAAGAGCAGGCACAGCAACAGTAACAGCAATTCCATCTGCAACACTAGTGACACCACAAGAGGGAACAGTCGACCTCGCCAAATCCCTGGAAAATATGAACCTACAAGAAACAAAAATCAGCAGTCTTAAGAAGGAAGTTGAGAACCTCCAGGAACTAAAAACTTATTTCCAAACTAGTCTCTCCAAAGAAAAGCAGGTAACTGAGCAGCTCAAGAAGGAACTACAGCAGCTCCAAAAGCAAACAATGGCAGGGAAGACTTTGTCTGAGGTCAAAGAGAATGTATGGACAGACATCATAAAGTCCATAAATGAAATCTGGCCCATGATCCAAATTATGTTTGAGCAGAACGAGTTGGTCCATAGGAGTAAATAGGCTATTGAAAAGATCAGAGTAGAATTGGGAGACAGACCAACTCAGGCAAATGATATCATCAAATTTCTCAATTCTAAGACCAGAGAAGAGCTAGAAGAGTTGAAGATAGAAGACAGAATAGATACTATCCTTGAGTTCAAGAGAGTTTTGACCAAGAGAGGATTAATGCTTCAATTGGAAGAAAAGGTTCAGATCATGGACCAGGGAGTACAAAGGCTTTTCAGCAAAATCGAGGCTCTCCAAAAGAAAGGTCTCCCCGGTCTGAAGGTTATTAATGATAAATTGATGACACTCTCAGATTACAAAAAGAGACTGTATGAAGTGTCTAAAGACAGTTCAAAGTTTGCTGGCATACAAGGGAGCATCATCGGCAAAGCATTCTTGGACGCTCTTCAGTTGGACATCAGTATCCAACATGAGATTCGATACATATTCCTCACTAAGCCCACATTCGCCAAGTATACTGAAATGGACAAAGTGTATTGGAGATTGCTCAAAATCACTGTTCCTAGTCATCTCAGATGGGAGGAACTCTGCGATCTGCTCGATTAGCATATGAGTTGTCCAGGTCCAGTCACATGTCCAGTCAGAAGAGGTTGTGCAGAAACCTCGCCAACGGCCTACCCTAGATTTTAGCAAGTAGTTACCAAGTCATCAAGAAGTTTTGATTAGTTAAATTAGTTAGACTAAAAATAGAATGAGCACGTCCTGATCAGTTATGCCAGGAACGTTTGTAATTTGAATTATAAATACTTCACCTTTGGAAGTATTGGGGGTTGTTGATCTTTACACCCTGACGCTATCAGACTGTATCATTTTTTAAGAGATCTGCCATTAATAAAAGGAGGCACTTTTACAGGATTCTTGCATGTACTCACTGGTGATGTTTATTCTCTCAGTTAAATGTTATTCTTGCTTAGTGATTATATTGTTTGTTGAAACTAATCTTTAAGAGTAATGTATGTTGCAGGATTTATCTTGGATACCTTGTTTCCGACTTTAAAGATTTTGAATGTTTATCTTCTGATGTTTTCAATTAAGAAATTCTTAACTGCTTCTTAGTTGAATTTGTCTTTCTCATCTTTTCTTTTGTCCATCATTTTAAGCTACTAAAAGATCCAGTGAGTATATTAGCTCGCCTTGTGAAAGTCTTGTTTATTGTTTTTGGTTGTATTTCATATTTATTTAAACACAGACCCCATAGCCCAATGGATGTGTAGACTGTCTCAACCAATTTAAAAACACTTTGACAACAAAAACCTACCTATCTTTTTACCTAGCCTAACACCTAAAGTTATAAACAAAGCTAAATCATATAGAGAGATCCCTCTCTGAAGCTGGAAGGGCTAGATCCCAGCTTTAAAAGTGGTTGGATAAAGTTACCTTTGTACATTTCTTCTTTTTCAACCTCTAGGAAATTTACCAAGTGCTAACATATCCAAGAGTGGGGGATCCAATATGTATATAGGGAGCAGACAGTCATGGTCAGAGTAGTACAGCACTAGCATAGTTATCTTTGGCAGAGACTAGCATGGGACCTGGGGATTGCAGGGTTGAGAATATCATTGACTGATAGAGGCGAGTGGACCCTTACAGGGGAAAGTCATTTTGACTTTCCATTGAGCTTCAATGTTGAGGAGAGCACATCACTTGGGGTGTCTCATGGAGGTCTTGCATTACCTCACTCTGGCATCAACATGTGCAGTTGATGGAGGACACGTTGATCTTGGTAGGGACTTGGAGGATGGACTCATTATGGGATGAGTCCATGTGTGATGTGAGATTCACAGTGTTAGTATATTTCAGGATTATGCTTCACAGGGTATTGCAGTTCACGTCCTGATATGGGACCCAGGGGGTGGAGTGTATCATGGTTCATGTCTGGATGGGGCCTACTGTGTGTCCCACATGTGGACAAGGGACCCCGATATTATATTTGGATGGGTTCAGTTATTGCTTGAGGACAAGAAATATTCTAGCAGGGAGGATTGTAATGTCCCCACTTTGGAACATCAGGGTATTACAGAGAGTTATGATGACCAGAGTAGCCAGATGGATATTATAGCGAGTACATTGATTATTGAGGGGTATTTTGGGGTCAAGATTACATCACTCATCTTATTTCATCATTATGATCCATTTTGCACAGCTCGGCTTTGGTTCCATTTCATTCTAACGATTTCCATGATTTTGAGTTATTTTGGGCTATAGGTTAATTAAATGCACCAAGGAGGTCATATTGGGCATAATACTTGGAGGAACCTCTTAGTGTAATAGCTTATTAAAATTGAGAGGAACCACACTACAGTATAGAATGATGAAAATTGACTTCCAGTGGCTAGGGAAGCCACAAGGAGAGATAAGGTGTTTTTCAGAGGTAAAAGAGTTAATTAATTAATTAAAGTGATTTAATTAATTAATTAATAATTAATAAAGCAAAAGTCACTTTGGAGGGACAAGGTGAGAAGGAAGAATAAAAGAGAGGCAAGGGCTTCTATTATCTCATTCATGTATGATTATCATTTTGATATCTTGCTTCTAGCTAATGAGTCGATGCCTTACGGGTTTTGAGGGTTTTGACTTAACAAACCCTAGAGGAAAATTCGATGGTGAAAGATTCCACCTAGCTTGTTCCAAGATTGGTATCGGGGATGCGATACTCCCCCACACCATTCTACTTCAAATATACTCAGTTTCAGGAGTATTCTACACCAGCCACAGATCCGGAAAAAGAGAGGGCGCACCATTGAGGGTTTCCAGTGAGGGGGGCGCAATTGTGGAACTAGAACCATTTGTTTTGGCTGAGGAGAAGGGATATCGGGAATTCCAATTATTGGGTTTTCTTTGTAGGTGCCATAGTGCCATTCTTGGTCTCTTCTGGGGGAATTTTGATGGAGGTTTGATTTACATTAAGAGTGGGACAGTTTCCCCAAGAGGAGGGAGCACCATTCTTTGGAGGGAGGTTAGATCCAAGAGTCTGACATGGATTTTGGAGATTTAGGCACTTGGTTTTTCCTTGCAAGGCCCTGATCTATCATTTCAATGGTTTTGTGGAGAATTGGGAGGTCTCTAGGAGAGAGGTTGAACTATCAAGGGTTTCAGTCATCCAGTGGGTCGCAAGACGAATAGAGGGTTATTAATTTGGTGAATTATCTCTTCATTGATCCACCTGAGACTTTACTAGGGGTCTTGTATTGGGATGATATACAATTTGGCATATTCGTTGGAGCATTTGGAGGACTTTGGCTACAGGGCTGAATTGTTGAGGGTATCCAATATTCTACAGAGTGTGATCTATCCAATGGGGATTTGGCACTCCATACGGCACAGATCTCTTTTTGTATTGGTCTTCATGGTGTATTCAACCTTTGGAATCTTGTAGTTTCTTATTGGAGCATTTTGTAGCAGCTCTTAGTATGTCTATTGGATCCATTCATTGATCATTCCAGATCAACCTCACTCTTGTATCAAGTTCTTTCTCATTATATTAATAAAGGTCGGATCTTTGCTATTGGTTCCATATTTGGTGTATCTTGTATTTCCATTGATTATATCTTCATATCTATGTGTGATAACTGAATATAAACCCTAATGCCAAACTTAAGAAGTCAACCTACAAGTAAACACCCAAACATAAGTAAATCAGCAAAGTGTTTGACAAAATTACACAACCAGAAACAGTTAAAAATTCATGAAAAATGAAATGTTCCTGGAATCCTGGCTTGGGAACATTACAAAATTAGGTCAATCTCTTCACTTAAGGTGCCTTAACAAGAGGGTTAGGGTTTCATTGTTGCAGCAAAAATTGACTGCAAATGCAACTGTAACTGAGCAAATCCTCCCAATCTATCTTCCAGCGGTTAGACTATCTGAAGATAGTGTGGGCCCATAACCTGTTAGAAATAATAGGTGTACTTGTTTAACCATAGAAAATATAGCAATATTTTCACCCAACCATAGGCCAAAGTCACCCCCGAGCACCTTAACCTTGACAAAGAATAATTTTGAAATAAAACCCTAGGCCTAGTAGCCAATCAATGTAGCATACCTTTCTCCAGAGCTAGCACACAAGGCATAAATTCAAATCCATAACCAATAGAAATTATAGGCATAAACCAAGAATACAGGTTGCAGTAGTTGCAGTTGTAGCTACTCTCTAGACTTGCACACTTACTCCGTTCCTACAATGAACACTCTTACAACTTTACAATTGCGATCCGTGTGTACCAAATGAGATTTGGCGTCCTTTATTTATATTTTTTCTCCTTAGCTATCTGGGCTGACTTCTCATTCTGGAGGCTAAACGTTCAATATTAAATATTTCCTTTATCTGACTTGTCTTCTAGGGTTATGTCCAATGCTTTAGGGTTTCTTCTTGCTTCCCATAATATTATGTTATTGTCAAGGTTACACGTGGAGGTTAATACCTCCCACAGCTACCATAATATCAACAAGGAGTTCTGTGGTTAATTTCAAGGAGGGAATCTTGCATTCAATCGGTAACATCGCTTCCAACCCATAGACTAACTAGAAGGGTGTAAATCCAATGGCGGTTTTAACTGAATTCTGATAAGCCCATAGTGTGAAGAATATTTGTAAATGCCAAGAGGTTTTGTTGACCCCAACCATGTGTTGAAGCATTTTCTTCGGGACTTTTTTGATGGCTTCAACTTTTCCATTGGCCTGAGGATAGTAAGGGGATGAATTTTCATGATGAAAACCCAACTTGGTGTGCAATTCACCCATCATCTGGTTTTGGAAATGGGATCCATGATCGGTTACAATAGCTTGTGGGACTCTGAAGCAATAAATGATGCGATTGAACACGAAAAGTGTGGCATTTAGGGAATCGTTAAGAAATGTAGTCATAGCCTCAGTCCATTTGGTGAAATAATCGACTGCGATGATAATATAATTGTTCCCCCAGACTGAGGTAGGATTACATTGCATGAAATCAATACCCCATTTTGCAAAGGGGCTAATAGTGACAATTGGATGGAGTGGAGATAGGTGGGTATGTGATTTCTTCTGAAAGATCTAACAGGGTGAGCATTTTTTAACAGCCTATATGTAGTCTTTGAATATGGAAGGCCAAAAATAACTAGCACGTAAGATGTTTTAGGTTGTAGCCATCCCTGAAAGATGACCTCCATAATCTCCAAGGTGACAGTCATTTAAAACTCAGTCAACCTCTTCATGGGTTAAGAAACGTCTTAGAACAGTGTCAACACCTCGGCAATACAAAGTGTCACCAATGATAAGGTAGTACTTTGAATGGTGTCTAATGAGGCATCATTCATCACGTGAAATTCCTAGCTGGAAGCATTGGGTCTAGAGATAAAGAAGATCTCCATACC
Organism: Picea glauca; assembly: GCA_000966675.3. Taxonomy (NCBI): domain Eukaryota; kingdom Viridiplantae; phylum Streptophyta; class Pinopsida; order Pinales; family Pinaceae; genus Picea; species Picea glauca. The sequence continues at coordinate 423,050 of JZKD02S1674878.1, forward strand.
ACGGATTGAACATACTAATGAGGAATAGTGACTAATCAGGAAGAGAATCATTGGGCTTAGTATCCTCATCATTATGGGGAAGAGCGCAAACTAATTCCAAACAAACCAACGATTTCTTTGCTTTGGATTTGGAAAAATCGAGATCGAATTCTTGGAGAATGATTATCCATTTGGAATATTTTCCCCCGAGTACTTGACAATTCAAGATGTGGTACATGGAGTTCGAGTCAGCAATGACCGTGGTAGTTCACAGCAAAATATAGTGGTGAAAAATTTTGACAGCAATGATTGTTGCCAAAGACAACTTTTAAACATGTGAATAATGGAGTTCATGACCTGAAAGGATCTTACTTAAATAGTAGATCACATGTTCGGCATCGTTGTCATCCTCTTGTACTAACCCCATGGAAATAGTGGAAGAAGAGACAACCAAATAAAGGATCTAATCTCTTGCATATTTGGGGGTTTGTAACAATGGTGTATTCGTTAAATCATGCTTGAGATCATCAAATGAGTGTTGATAAGTTGCATCCCAAATAAAAGGGGCATATTTCTGTAATAATATCATGAATCCTTTAGTAATTTCGGCATAATTTCATATAAAACGACGACGAAATTTTTCCTTTCCTTGCAAACTTTGTAGTTGGGTTAGATTTTTGGGAGGTAAAGAAAGAATAGATTTGACTTTTAAGGGACCCACCCTAATCCCATATTTGGACACTACGAAGTTGAGGAACATTGGGGGTTCAAATGTACGTTGTGATACCTACATCTACTAAATATTTCAATTAGATGATCAATATGATCCTGTCAACGAGTCGAGTGAGATGGCAAGTCATCGAGATAGGGTTCAACAATATGTTTGATGTCATGGAAAGAATATGACATAGCCCACTGAAATGTGGATCCAGCATTTTTAACACCAAAAGGTAATTTTTGATAGGTGAAAGTCCCCCATGGGAATATGAAGGTTGTTTTGTGTTTATCAGCAGGTAAAATATCGATTTGGTTATAGTCAAAGAAGCCATCCATAAAAGAGAAAATGACGCTCTCGATGAAATTATCAATAATTTGGTCGATAAAGTGCATAGGGTAATTGTCCTTTGGACAAGCCTTATTTAGATCCCTATAGTCAACACAAACACTAATTTTCCCTTGTTTCTTGGTGACCGAAACGATGTTGGAAACCCATTTGGTGAGAGGTATGGGATAAATAAAACCAGATTTCAGTAACTTTTCTACTCCTACCTTAATTGTTGCAGTTTTCTTGGGATGAACCAGGAAAATTTTTTGTCTTACAAGGTTAACTCCAGGGTAAGTTTTGATTTCATGCACAAAAATCGAAGGATCGATCCCTGGAATTTCTTCATATCTCCAGGCAAAGATGTCGTAGAATTCATTAAACAAGGCGGTGTAAGTTTCAATCTCTTTAGTTGAACAATTTGCACCTAGTTGTATGTTTTCCACAATACCTTATTTTGTTGATATGTCAACACTGATTGTTTGAGACATGTTTCCCAAATTTCCCTCAAAGATTATATCCTGAGTGAGTATCGGAGATTGGGGAGCATCGACAATATTTGTGGGAAATAAAGATAAAATATATTTCTAGATCTCATCCAAACTGGGAAGAAAGGATGAGCGATGGTGGTTTCATCCCACGGTGCCTCCTCGATATTAATCATTTCCATAATGAATTCATCGGATGGAAAATTCTGTAGGATGTAATCGAAAGTGGAGGTTAGGGAATCTAAACAGGAGGGTAAAGAATAGGAATTAGACACAAAAAAATGTTGGTCATCAAGTGAAGGAGAGGAAGATTGAATGGCGTCGTACTTTTCTTCTACGAGACTAAGTGCCATAGTGTCACCTAGTGTATCGAATTCTAAAGGACTAGGTACAATCCATGGATCAGATGATTCAAGGGACTAATGTGCCATAGTCAAAATCATATTAACCATTGTGATATGTTGCATAGTTGGAGGAAGAGGTGTGGGGAAAGTTCCCATGAGTGAAGAATCTTTCAGTAATCCGACTCCTACATTTTCATAGGTAATCTTTGAATCCCCCAAAAATGGAATATTGTTGTTTGTTTTAGTTTGAGCATCAAGGGTACGGTAATCTAACTAATCGATGGTCACTATTTTTCCTTGATGAGGAAATTGGACACATCGAAAAACTGATGAAGCGATAACAGTCATGGCATAAAACCAACTTATTCCTGGCAATAAGTTATAATATAGAGGAGCGTCGACTACTTATACATCGATGGAAACAGTTTTTCCCCCTATTTGAATGGCTAATGATTGTAACAATCCATGAGATCGAAAACCTCTTCCATCAAATGATTTTAACATGGTTGGAGATTGATTGAGACAAGGTTATTTAAGGCCTTTACAACAAGCTAGGGACATTACACATGTTGATGCTCCCTCATCCAATATAGTGTGATGAATATGTTGATTATGAACAACAACATCAATTTGGAATGCAAGTTGGTGAGACAGTCATGATTTAAAATTGTCTAGGTTAAACGTGATATTATTTGATGAATCGAGATATATAGCCTCGATGGCTACCAAGAAAGTCCTACGTTGGCTAGGGCAGTGTTGTAGAACTTCAAGATTCAACATCACACAAGGTGCTTGAGACATATCTTCAACAATGTTGTAGTTTGGGGCAGCATGGCAGTTAGGATTAAATGTCAAAATTTTTATTGTACTCTTGGGTGGATGTAAGATATAGTCAAAATTTTGTTTTTCAATCTAGAGAAGTCCATACGGAGGGGTAACTGAAGTGGAAGGTGGATCAGTCACAGTTCCATTAGTTATTCTTTCCTTACCAGGTTTACCTCAGGGTGTGTCGTATGTCGTAGTTCGAGTGGTCAAGTCTACACCATTAAACATATAAGTGTGTGCACTCGATGAAGCATCCTCGCTAGGAGGATGACCTAGGTTTCCTCCTTGCGGAAGTGCAGTATCTTGTGCAACCAGTGACTGTTGTTGTGGAAAATGATGTGTCAAAATAGCGGGTTGTTCTTTTGTTTTTGTATTTTCAGTTTGATTATTATTTTTCTTGGGTTTATTCTTACTTTTATTTCCCCCCCTGATTGTGGTGGTGAAGCAAATTAAATTGTATTCACTTCAAATACTTCAAATAATTCACTTGATGAGAGAGGAGTTTTCACTGTAGTTGAGGCAGTTATTGAATGATTGGTTGCACCAATCAATTGTGAGACATACTAGGTTTTGATAGAACTGATAACACCATCTGAATGAGAAGTGGAGAATGGTTTCAATGGATCGGTTGATGTGTGGGGAGCATTTGGCACTTGTCCTCCAGTCGGGTTTTTTTGAATGACATGGTTTTTCATCCTTTGATGTGAAGGTGTCCCAACAGGATTTTGTGGTGTATATGAAGTTGTTTCTTGAAGAGGGATGGTAGGTGTAACTATCACGGTACTCTGCAAATGAATAGATAACACAAATATTGTTTCACTCATTACTTGTCCTGAAGTGGTAGTAGTATTGATTGTTTGTCAGACAGGATGGTCATCATACTGACACAATGGTCCTGCATCTGCATCGGTGGTGACAGATGTATATGGAGGGTTAAAGAGTGGTTGGATAAAATTAAATTTTTCATAAAGATCACGACCTGATGGAGTTCTTCATATAGCACGAACAGGAGTTTGTTATGGATCTACCATTCCAATAAAGTGGACAGGTGTGGTAAATTCTTCATTTTGATGTGGTTTTTCTAGTTCCATGTCTAGTTGATCGTATGGCCTTGATAATAGCCTAGGATGTCCATACGGAGTCTACTCAGAGGAGTGGATCATGATGGTTTATCAAAGCTAGGTTTGTAGGAGGGGTAGGGCCTTCATGAACTACTAATATAGCTTCCTCGGGATTTTCGATCAAAGGAGTAGCGGCACTCCCAGGGTCCGAAAAGTTTTCAACCTCTTCACGGTAAGTTTCTTCAGGTGAGTTAGGAGGTATGGGTTTGTAGCCTTCTGGAGGAAACCCTTGCATCCTACATGATCGTCGAAGACCTTTATCAGCAGCGGTACAAATTTTAAGGACAACTAGGGTGAACAAACAACATTCACTAAAAAAATCTAGAAAACCAACAAGCAAAACAATAACTTTTCTCAATGAACGTACTAGTTGGTGATGAAATCCAACATCATGTGAACAAACTGAGAAGGGGCTAGGATTGAACAGGTGGATCAGTTATGTTGGTGGATTTCTTAACAGACTTACACCTTGGTGCAATTTCCCTCATGTTTTTACCATGGGTTACCCTCCAAGGTGTTGATGAATGCAGCTATAGGATACATCCTCCAACTTACAAACCTATGAGATGTGGAACATAGAAGCTATGTGAAGTATTTCTCTCAGCTTACAAACCTGAGAGAAATCCCCTATGAAGGGTTTGTGGTTCCTTCCTGGTACAAAGTCAGGAACGTAAAGATGGCCTCCTCCATGACGTGAGTGAGAAGAATTCCAGATGATTATCCGATGTAAGAGTGATCTGTTGACTTAGGACGTGTCTGTGGTTGAGCACAAGGTGAACATGGGAAATCCCAAAAGTGTTGGGCACATCATCATGAAAAAAAAAATGAAGATGATATGATGGCCTCCTTTGAGAAGTAGCAGATTTGACGAGAAGACTCCAGATGATCCTCCTGTAGGTGGTAGTGGGAAAGTAGATCTGTAGAGTGGACATGCTTGTGTACAAGCACAGGTGAATGTGTGAATACCTAGTTCATTTGTGTAATGTAGTGAATCAGGTCCATGGCATCCCTATGGATGTGCCCCTAGTGGATGAGAACTAGTGGGTGTATCAGATCCTTTGCTATATATTGTTCAAGAGTCAGACCTACCTGTAACCCTAGTTATTGTGTAAAGGGTACAGGTCGGCCCTACCTTTTGTGTCTAAAGATAAAATATAAAAGATAATTAATATTAATTATTATAATAAGTAATAAATAATATATCTAAGTGAGGTCGGCCCTATTGTGCCAATAAACACTTTAGTTGATAGGACAATTCTAATATAAGTAAGAGGAAATCTTTCATTGTAGACATACACACACTTGTGAGTTTTGGAAATTTCAGCAAGTACACTTATTGTTCAAAGTTAAGCACCTCTCTTGGCCACTAGAGTTCTAGGGTTTTTTGCACCCTCTTGTGTGTTGGATATTCTTGGTGGTGAAAGGTCTTTCTCTTGAAGAGTATAGCAAAGGATTTGGCTGGGTTTTTCTCCCTTATTGAGAAGGGTTTCCCAGGATACATTTTGTGTTCTTGTGCATGGTGCTTCTTCATGTGATCTTGGTTGCTGCATCATTTATGGTTATGGTTAATTGTTAAAAATGGAATGAACTTCATGCTTGACCTAATTCTATGAAAAATCAACACAAGGATCCCGAGTGAGTTTGAGCAACGTCTGATCTAGGTACAACAAAGACTTCCCTTCACCATCACTTCGTGTAAATACCCTAAATATTATGGCCACTAAGGATACCAACTCGTAGTCAGCCTCTGGGCGGGTACAGACAATAGTCGATTTTGAACATATGGACAAGATATCAAGTCCAAAATTATTCAAGAAAATTGAGGACAAATAGATCGGTAAACTCCTGAGGACCTCGAACGGATTCAGAATTCACGAAGCTTCAAGACCAAGTGAAAACAGTTGATTCTCAAGAAGAACCCCTAATATATCATCGTTCCACTATGATTGGTTAAGCCTCAGAGGGATAATCTATGTTTCTCTCCCACACGTGACCTCGTGTTTAACCCCTATGTGAGAGGGGGTCCTAGCTATGCTTATACGAAGGTTGGATTTTCTCTCACTATCACAATATTCTAATTTTGTCTTGAATGCTTTGGAGAGTTATTCTCACGGCCTATTACAAAGCTCTAGTCCTAGTCTATTGTTGGTGTAAATATCTAAAATGTAAAATTTATAGTTCAATTTTAATTAGCACTTATTTTCGTGGTTGTTTCTTACACAAGGGTGAATGATAGTGAAACTAGTGATGTTTTAGACTCGACTCCACGGGAAGGTAAAAAGAATGATATGCAAATTTTCTCTTCAATGAACTTCTAGTTACGGGAAGGAGAAGATTTTACTTTCATTTCACCACTAACAAACACTCAAAATAAATGAAAAATTTTATGTTATTTCGTTCCCAAACAAGAATTCACACAGTTTCCAAATTAGCACAAAGAAAGAATTTTCAATATCCAAAACTAATACATATAAATCCTTCTTTGTTTGATTTTTTAGATACAAACTACGATGTTCATATATTGCTTCGTTCTTTCACTAATAATGAAAAAGTTCACTATGATGATCGAAAAAAGTATGAATAAAAAGAGCATACAAACAAAGGTACTCTCAACAAGAAAAAAGGGACTGAAGGAAAAACAAATAACAAACTATTCAATCAAAGATTCAAAAACACTAAGAAATCAAAAAGTCATACTTTATAGCCTTTAATAATTGAGTAAGAGATCAAAGACAAAGAAAACAACAGACTTGTGATCAACAATATTTCCTATGAGTTCCTATAATCAATCAGATAATCGAGAAGAATGGCAAAAAGGAAACCAAATCTAAGAGAGAAAAGATTGGTTTTGAAATCAAGAAATAAAACAAAAACTCAATAAAGACTAAAAATAATGAAGGATAGCAATTTTATAATCAAACAGGAGCCAATATTAGACAGAAGGGGCTATGAGTTAAAGGAGAAGATCCAAAGACTAGACCCAGCAAGCAAGAGACCTAGAATTTTCCTAGAAAGAGGAAACCAACGCTTTGTTAACCAAGACACCATAGTGCTACAACGCTCCCTAGAAGGCTTTGGGGGAGCATTGATCAAGAAAAAATGCCCTGGATTGAACTAAAAGGGAGTTCTAGTTCTGAGGAAAGTTTGAGACAATTTCAAAAAGCTCAATAACTCAGGAAATTTCAGTAAGAGGCTCTGTAAGAAAACTATCAAAGACAAGGAAGATAAAAACTTCAAACCAAATCAGCAAGTAAGATCTAAGGATACGAAAAATTCTCGGAAGAACAATTGAAAGTTCACTCCCCAGTGGAGTCGTCAATTTCTATTACGAAAATATTCCCCTGTAGACAGGTGAACTTTCCCTTGGATCACAGACCCCTCTACCAAGACAAAAAATTACATTTGGACACTACCATTCCTATAGATTCATTTTTTCCATTGAAAAAGAGAGAAGGATGGGAAGTATGATGCACCTCATTTACAACATTTGTCCAAGATGCTATAATCCCTAAGCTCCAATCAGTACCTGCAATGGAAAACAAGAAACAAGCGACTATCTCCTACTCTAATGGATTAGTCAAAATCAATTTATCTATGTAGATTAAGACAACCATAGACAAGCACATGTAAACACGTACTTGAAGGAAATAGGCCAAGTATATTAATGAGAACTTCAAAAGGAAACTTACAATCTTCAGATGATGTTGTAGTATCCTCTCCAAGTCCTCCTCATCCAACCCTTGCTCAAAATATCCACAATCAAAATAACAATGTCTTCGTTGATTTCTCTTTCTTTTCACCATGGAAATGCCTCCATTTATAGGCTTTGAGAGGCTCAAACACCTTGAGTATATTTGGAAATGGTTGAGGATATGTGATGTTGCCCCCCTACTCCCCCCATAGGGCTGCGCGACCTCTCGGCCAATGGATCACCAATTCTTGAGTCGAAAGGCTCTCTGGAACCTTAAAGGTCCCCTCTTGTATCTAAACACAAGCCCCTCGACTTCCTAGTGCAGGTTTGACAACAACCCACGACCTTCCCTTTCACACTACTGTGAAAGCTCAGAGTGTCGACATTAGCTCCTTTTCAGATAAACCCTCTCTTGGTGTGACCTTGGGCTATGACCACGCAATTGCAGGCGCAGCCACAAGAGGTTTGGGGTCAAATTTCTTTTGGTCTCGCAATGCTGCTACAACCTCCATGTGTCCTCTTAACGAAACCACGGTTTGGATTGCGGCTCACCCTTGATTTGTTAAACTCCTCACAACTCTTGCCCCTACAATGTTACAAGATCGTCGATCTCACGATCTTGAAGATAACTTCTAAATTCACAATTCAAACATGTGCCCTTCAAATATACAGACCAGATCTGTTTCCTTTGAATCAGCGATCAAGATCTCTTTGCAATTCCGGACTTCGGGAATTCAAATTCTCAAACCCAACTTCTTTTCATATGTCAATCCTCTGGAGCTGGCAATCTATGGACACATGTCCTACTCATCAACGATCCTGCTTTGTCTTTGGGTGTTTGACTCTTCAAACCCAGATCAACGGTTTGCAACCCCCTGCTCAATCGACACTCAAGATCTCCTCCGGGTCTTCAGACTTCTGAGATCTCAAATCTCAAACCACACCTTTTATCCCTTTCTTTTATCTGAAGGAAATGATCTCTTGACGCGTGTCCTCCTGATCTAACAATCGATAATTACTTCGGGACTTTACCCGAAGTGCATGGATCTACACCATGTCTCCCTTAGATCCGGAGGCTACAAATCACTTCGGGACTTTACTCGGATTTCACGGATTCGCGCCACGTCTCCCTTAGATATCACGGTCCAGAAATCACTTCGGGACTTCGAGTCTTTGCACTTCGGCAATATCAGTTCTCAAACTGAAAACAGACTTCAAATTTTCCCCAGAGCTTGAGATTTGTTGACAAGTGTCTCCTCCCAAATCAATGGCTCACGGCTCTTTGGCTCTTTGGGCTTCGGGTATTTCAACCTTTCACCTCTTACTTTCCTCTGGATCTCACGACCCGCTAACACGTACCCTCTTGGATCTAATGGTCCAGATATGCTTCGGCTCTCCGGTTGTTCGCGCTTCGGGACTTTCAAGTTTCAAACTTGACTCCTTATGAACTCGCGATATTTGACGGTTCACGCTCGCTTGACCGATCCAATATCTGAGATTCACTTCAGACGATCTGACATCTCAGGTTTGTTTCGAATGATCAAATGCTTGAGATTCCACTTCGGCGTTCCGGAGCTTCGGGCTTCGGGAATCTCAAGCTTCAAACCATTCCTCCTCTTGAAATCACAGCAACCAACGGCTATGATTCCTCCTAGCGATCCAATGCTTGATCTTTTCCCCGAACAGTCTGATGGCTCAGATCTATTCCTATGATTGGACAACTGAGATTCTATTTTGGGGTTCTGGTTCTTCTGGCTTCAGAAACCTCAAGTTTCAACCCCAATAGGTTCTCTCTCCTCTATACACAAAGTGCTAAGGCTCGTGCACTTCCTTCTGATCCAATGAGTGTTGGTCTCTTTTCACTGTGACCCAATGATCACGGTTGGTCTTCCTCTTGAGCTTCTGATATCTTCCCGACTGGAAGATTTATCCGGTTTCAAAAGTTCTGGACCTTTGTTCTCCCTACGAATCTAACTCTGAGATCTCGTCAACACTTGTGAAAATTTTTATCTCTCATGAGCTTTGGTCCTTGAAAGGATTTTTGACTTCCCACGCACACCTTGCATTCTCGGGATTTCGAATAACTCAATTCGAAGGATTTTTAGAAAATAAATTTTTCTCCTCGCCCACCTGGTGATCCTCTATGCTGGTTCTTCGAAGCTTGTTGGATTCTTGATGTTGTGCATACCTTGCACCTGGTCTAAGTTTCCCTAGTTCTATATGAACTTCTCTGAGTCAATCGAAGACTTAGTCGACGCACTCCTTGCGTTCGAGATGAACACCTTGCATACAAGTATCAGAAGAGAAACAATTGAAACTCATCCAATTTCGTCATGAACTCATACAATCAATCTCTCAAACAATCATGCATGAACAAAATAAACTCAAGAACACATACAAAATATCACAGTCATTTAATCACACATCAAATGAACACAGTCCGAGCTTTGGGACAATTCTGTCTATTCTATTCCTTCATGAAAACAAAATTACATAGTATTTCTCCTACTCTACTATGTTCTACTGATCTCTCTGATCTTTATCTCCTTCTTCCTATTCAGTCTATCTGTTACAATACAACAATGAAAAACCTATCTACGGATTGTTCCACGAGCTCTTTGTCCTGTCTAAAATCCATCCTATCAAAGTCAAAGTTGTTTCCTATTTTGTCCTATTACAATAACTACCAGTTATTTCCATATAGAGTCAACACTCCATATCTTCAATCTCTTACAGTCCTTCACGACTTTACAAACAAGTTACGATTTTAAAATTGTTGTTTACAAAATATCCCAACAACCGATTTAAATTCTAAAATTAATGTTTGATTTGAAATTCTAGCATTGTTGAGATGTCATTTGTTTGCCTCCATGTGTGCGTTGTTGAATTTGAAGGTAATGCTCCTGCATCATACTCCTCTGGTTAAAAAAAAATCATGGACTCTTGTCCATGAGCTCCTGCATTGTTTTTCCATGCTTCAAAATATCAGGTTCTATAACCCAACTGGCATCTTCCATTGGATGATATTTCCACTTCACTAAGTATTCAGGGTATGTCTTCCTCCTAGTTTTCTTTCCATCCCTTTGTTCACGGATTTTCTCCATCTGAGGTTTTTTGTTGTGGGAAATTGCTCTTCCCACTGAATTTATTTATTATCATCTGATTCTCCTACCTCATCTCTCCTGTAAGGATACAGGTCTGCAACATTGAATATCAGTGATATCCCAACATTGTTTGGCAACTCAATCTCATAAGCATTGGCTGCGAATTTTCTGAGAATTCTACAAGGTCCTATCTTCTTCATCTTCAATTTTTTATACATTCCCCTTGGAAACCTCTCTTTTCTCAAATGAGATAAAACTTCATCTACAACTTTGAATTGAACTTCTCTCCTCTTTTGATCAACTCTACTCTTGTATTTTTTGTTGTTGTCTTGTAGGTACTCTCTAACTTTGTCATGAAGTTTCTGCATTTCTGTTTCAAAATCCTCTACTCCAGCACTTTTTAACTCATCTTGATTCATATCTCTCAACTCTGTAATCCCTCTTGGCTGTATACCATACACAATTTCAAATGGACTTTTCCATGTGCTCTTGTTCAATGAATTCTTGAATGCAAATTTTGCTTGTGCCGGAATCTAGTCCCATTGACGACCTTGTTCAGTGACTAAACTTCTTAACAAGTTTTTGAGACTCCTGTTTACTACTTCAGTCTATCCATTTGTCTGAGGGTGATATGTTTAACTAAAGTACAAGTTCGTCCCCAGGCTCTTCCATAAATTCCTCCAAAAGTGTCCTACGAATTTGGTGTCCCTGTCTAAAACTATGCTCCTCGGACATCCATGTAGTCTCACTACTTCTCTGAAAAACAAATTGGCGATGTGTGTAGAATCATTTTTCTTCTGGCATGGTATGAAATGTGTCATTTTTTAAAATCTATCCACCACAACAAATACGGAATCGCTCCCTTTTTGAGTTCTAGACAATCCCAAAACAAAATCCATATTGATTGCATCCCATGACCTTTTTCGAATTGGTAATGGATGATACAAACCAGTGTTTTGTTGTCTTCCTTTTGCATACTAACAAATTCTGCATTTTTTCAAAAACTTGTTCACCTCTGCTCTCATGCTCGGCCAATAATACGAATTTCTCAACTGTGCAAATGTCTTATTGTTACCAAAATGTCCAGCTAAACCTCCGTTGTGTTTCTCTTTCAGCAGGTTATCTCTCATTGAGATTTTCGATATGCACAATTGGCTTCCTTTGAACAGTAATCCATCCTGGATCAAGTATTCAATCCATGGCTTTCTGTCTCCCAACAAAGTATTCTTGCATGCCTCATAAGCTTCCTCAAAATCTGTGTCTTCTTTATACATCTCCTTGAGGTGTTCGAACCCTAAGGTCTCCACTTCGAATTCATGTACAATCAAATTCCTCCTGTTCAAAGCATCTGCAACTTTGTTAGTAGTTCCAGCGATGTGCTTAATAACAAAAGTAAAATTCTGCATAAATTCTACCCATTTTGCATGTTTTTTATTCAAGTTTTCTTACCTAGTAATAAACTGCAAATCTTGATTATCATTGTACAAGACAAATTCTTTAGGAATTAGATAGTGCCTCCAGTTTTTTCAAAGCTTGAATCACCGCATAAAATTCCTTGTCATACGTGGAATATTTCTTCTTGGAGTCATTCAGTTTCTCACTAAAATAAGCAACTGGCCTATTGTCCTGATTCAATACTACTCCAATAGCTAATCCACTTGCATCACATCTCACCTAAAATATTTTTCCAAAATCTGGTAAGATCGGAATTGGTTTCTCTGTACTTTTCTCCTTCAACACTTTGAAACTTTTTTCAGCTTCCTCTATCCAATTGAAGGACTTGTGTTTCTTCTTCATAGTGTCCAGCATGGGTGCACGTATACCACTGAAATTTCTGATAAATTTTCTATAAAAACTCGCTAACCCATGAAAACTTCTTACCACAAATATGTTGCTCGGCGACGGCCATTCTCTGATTGCTCTCACTTTTTATGGATCCATCTTCAATTCGTTTGAAGAGATTACGAAACCCAAATATATGAGCTCCTTCTTCATAAAATAACTCTTCTTCAGACTTATCAAAAACTTTTCCTAATGCAACTTTTCCATCACTGATTTCAAATGCCTTAAGTGCTCTTCCTTTGTCTTACTGAAGATTAGTATGTCATCTAGATACACTATGGAAAACTTTCCTATGAAGTCTTTCAACACTTCATTCATTAGCCTCATAAATGTGCTTGGCGCATTTTTCAACCCAAACTGCATGACCAGCCATTCAAACAATCCTTCGTTTGTCTTGAATGTTGTTTTCCATTCATCTCCCTCTCTCATCCTTATTTGATGATATCCACTTTTCAAGTCTATCTTGGAAAAATAGCTCGCTCCACTCAAACAGTCCATCAAATCATCCATCCTTGGTAAAGGGAATCTATACCTAATGGTTATCTTGTTGATGGCTTGGGAATCTGTACACATTCTCCATCCCCCATCTTTCTTTGGTCTTAACACAGTTGGTACTGTGCAAGGGCTTAGGCTTTCCCTGACTAAACCTTTATCCAACAACTCCTGGACTTGATTTTTGACTTCCTCATTCTCTCTAGGTGTCAACCTATAAGCTGCCTTGTTTGATAAACTATCTCCTAGAATAAGGTCAATATGATGGATTATACTCTTAATGGGTGGCAATGAGTGTGGTAACTCATCCACTACTATATCAGCAAAGTTTTCCAACAGTTCCTAGATTTCCACAGGCAAATCTTCCACAGAAGCATTTGTAAGGATAACTCTAGGTTTCCTCACTACAGCAAACTGCATTTATTTCTTTTTCTTGACTTCTTTCAAGAGCTCCTTCCCACTCATGAGAAGTATGCTTGAACTAGCTTCCTTCCTTTTCTCTTTGTCTTCTATGGGTAACAACATATGTGTCCTACCATTATTTTATAGGGTATAGGTATTCCTCCTTCCATCATGAATAACATTTCAGTCATACTGCCACGGCCACCCCAATAAAATATGACAGAAATCCATAGGAATTACATCACATAATATTTCATCCTTATAACCTCCTATTTTAAATCAAGTCAACTTGGCATTGTTGACTTGATTTGTAGTCCCTATAACGCCACGTCTCCCTTAGATCCGGCGGCTACAAATCACTTCGGGACTTTACCCGAAGTTCATGGATTCGCGCCACGTCTCCCTTAGATCTCATGGTCCAGAAATCACTTTGGGACTTCGGGTCTTCGTACTTTGGCGATATCAGTTCTCAAACTGAAAACACACTTCAAATTTTCCCCGGAGCTCGATATCTATTGACAAGTGTCCCCTCCCAAATCAACAGCTCATGGCTCTTCAGCTCTTCGGGCTTCAGGTATTTCAACCTTTCACCTCTTACCTTCCTCTGGATCTCACGACCCGCCGACACGTACCCTCCTAGATCTAACAATCCAGATATGCTTAGGCTCTCCGGTTGTTCACGCTTCGAGATTTTCAAGTTTCAAACTCGACTCCTTATGAACTCGCAATATCTGGCGATTTATGCTCGCTTGAACGATCCAATGTCTGAGATTCACTTCAAATGATCTTACGTCTTAGGTCTGTTTCGAATGATCGAACAGCTGAGATTCCACTTTGGTGTTCCGGAGCTTCGGGCTTTGGGAATCTCAAACTTCAAACCTTTCCTCCTCTTGAACTCATGGTAACCAATAGCTATGATTCCTCCTGGCGATCCAACGCTTGATCTTTGCCCCAAAAATTCTGATGACTCAAATATGTTCCTGTAATCGGACAGCTGAGATTCTATTTTGGGGTTCTGGTTCTTCGGACTTAGGAAACCTCAAGTTTCAACCCTGATAGGTTCTCTCTCCTCTGTAAGAAAAGCGCTAAGGCTCGTGCACTTCCTTCTGATCCGACGACTGTTGGTCTCTTTTCACTGTGACCCAACGATCACGATCGCTCTTCCTCCTGAACTTCTGATATCTCCCCACCTGGAAGATTTATCCTCTTTCAAAGGTTCTGAACCTTTGTTCTCCCTATGAATCTGACTCTGGGATCTTGTCAACACTCGTGAAAAGTGTTATCTCTTCTGAGCTTTAGTCCTTGAAAGGATTTTCGAATTCCCACGCACACCTTGTGTTCTCGGGATTTCGAATAACTCAGTTCAAAGGATTTCTTGAAAATAAATTCTTCTCCTCGCCCACCTGGCAATCCTCTGCGTTGGTTCTTCGAAGCTTGTTGGATTCTTGACACTGTGCACACCTTACACCTGGTCTAAGTTTCCCTGGTTCTCTCTGAACTTCTCTGATTCAATCTGAGACTCAATCAACGCACTCCTTGCATTCGAGACGCACACCTTGCATACAAGTATCAGAAGAGAAACAATTGAAACTCATCCAGTTTCGTCACGAACTCATACAATCAATCTCAAAAAACAATCATGCATGAATGAAATAAACTCAAGAACACATACAGAATATAACATTCATTTAATCACACGTCAAATGAACACAGTGCGAGCTTTGGGAGAATTATGTCTATTCTATTCCTTCATGAAAACAAAATTACATAGTATGTCTCCTACTCTACTATGTTCTATTGATCTCATTGATCTCTATGTCCTTCTTCCTATTCTATCTATCTGTTACAATACAACAATGAAAAACCTATCTAAGGACTGCTCCATGAGCTCTATGTCATGTCTGAAATCTATCCTATCAAACTCAAAGTTGTTACCTGCTTTGTCCTATTACAATAAATACCAGTTATTTCCAGATAGAGTCAACATTCCATGTCTGCAATCTCTTACAGTCCTTCATGACTTTACAAACAAGTTACAATTTTAAAATTGTTGTTTACAAAATATCCCAGCAACGGATTTAAATTCTGAAATTAATGTTTGATTTGAAATTCTAGCATTGTTGAGATGTCATTCGTTTGGCTCCATGCGTGCATTTTTTACTTTTAAGGTGATGCTCCTACATCAATATGGCTCCATTAATTGTGATATCTTCCTTAGATGAAGCCCTGGAGTCAGATTCGAGCCAAACTAACCTAATCCGTCCATAGTTGTCTTTAGAAGAAAGTGGGATTTCCTCCAAGATTCCCTCAACCAACTCAGTTCTCCCTTAAAGTGGAAAATAGAGCACTGTAGCACCCCCCCTGAGATTGACAAGGAATGTTAGTGCTCCCTATGTATGATCATGGGAGCGTTGATCTTCCAAAATGTCACCAAGATGAGTAATTCCCTAGGTAAAATACTTTTTTCCCACTGTCAAATAATGGGGCTTCTTCCTATAACATGTTTTAGGGGTTGTAGAAAGTGTTCTTAGGGTGTTGCTCGAGATGCGACACTTAGGAAAAGTGAATGAGACACTTGTGACAATAAAAGTGCAATACTTACAACACTTGCGACAATACAAGTGTGATACTTGTGACACTTATAAAACTTGTGACAATGAAAGTGTGATACTTACAACACTGTTAAAGTGAGGAATTTTGATGTGTAACATATTTTCCCAAGAATTTTCACAATACATACTTGCCTTCCACAAGAAATACTCTCTTCCCAATAAGAAAAAGGAAAATATCAAAAAAGATAACTCAGTTCAAGATTGATGTGAGATTTTTCCAAGTAAACATGGGTTAAAAGGTAGTAACTCCACAGAACAAGTGTTAATGACAAATCACCTTTTGTCTTCCCCTAAATCGGTATCATAGTCCTCTTGTTGTTTCCTCAAGAAACCTTTTGATAGATCTATATTATTAATCATTTCCTTTGTATATGTGTGTTTACAAAACATAAGCACACCAAACATAACAAGTGCACCACAATCCTAGCCCTCTACTAGGACTCGTACACATTCACTAGTCAGCCCCCGGTGTTGCCCTCTGCACTAGTAATATTTACAATGTATTTCATTTTTTTGCAACATGGGGTCATTATAACTCAACCCACATGGATTGGCTCCCATCACATAATCCATATCATACCTATAATACATGATTTACATATTACATTTTAGGGGTCAAAATCAGGGATATTACCATGTTTCCTTGTTTGGAGAAAAGATTTTGAATAGAACCCATAAGGTAACTAAATTAAAAAACTTTCTCAAGGTTGTAACTTGATCCTTATGTATTTAGCACCTTGTTGAAAGTGTCCTAACTTATGCAAATTTATTTGTTTAATTGACCAATCAAGCATAAAAAACCTTAGTGCATTAACTGACTCCAACCTTCTCTGGTCTTCCAAGGTTTTCTTTTAAAATTATAATTTCCTATTGCTTACATTTTTTCTAAACTAATAAAAGATAACTCATAAAAAAAACTCAATTATGAAGGTTGAAATTATGTTTTATTTAAGGCTTTGCATGTTTTTTTCCTTTTGAAATATATCGATAGTAAAACATAACAAACTATGAACATGAGAATTTCAAAATTTGTTAGACCCTTATGTTTCCTTTGATATTTTAAATTTTTCAAAACATTTTGCTAAGCAAATAGAAATTGAAAATTCAATGGAAATAATTCACAATAACTTAAAGTTTTAAGAAAAGAATCAACATATGGGAATCAAATGACTTTATTTATGCATAGTGTCAATGCACATTAAAACACATAAATTGAAATACACATCAATAAAAAATCTTGATGGTGAACAAGGTTATTTTTATGTGGTGTCAAATCACATTCAAATATAGCAATGAACAAATGAACAACACAGTTGAAATATTAAATTCACGTCATGTCATAACCCATTTAAATATGAGGTTGTAGTAGGAAGAGATCCAATTGGATTCGTGGCTTCACATGGAACTTTATATCATCTTGAAAAGTCAAGAGAAGGCCCAAAAATCAAACAAAATGAAAAAGAAAATAATTCTAAAACAAATTAAGAGTACATCTTTCCAAAATGGAGAAAGAACTCGCATATAGTTACGCTAGATCAAATTCACATCATCCATTAATGTGGATTTCTCATCCTTATGTGAACAAGTGTTTAAAAAAAGCCTATAATCTCAAATTTCAGCAGCAAGCAAAGGACAAGGAAGACTTATGAGAAAAGTTTAGTTGAGTTCTAGTATTTGACTCTTGATACATCTTTGCCTCTATCTCTAGTATTTTATTAGCCTAAAAAGGAAGGCGCGGCAATTATGAAGTTCTAAATACGTAAAATAATATAAGATGATTTAACATTTGGTATTTAAGAAGAAACCTATGGAAGGCATGAAAAGACTCGAAATAAGATGGTTAAATTAGACACAAAACTAGTCCTCTTGAGCACCCACAATGTCACATAAACTACATGAAGACATTAAGACAACATCATATCCAAGTTTTTCTCACAATTTGACTAATCCAATATCAAATTACCCTACTAATACATGGTGAAGCTTCCATGTATTTGTTTATTTTTCATGATTTTTATCTCAATAAAAACCCGGATTCATTCATCAACTATATTGACCCATAGTTAAACATTCACCATATGTTCATCATATCCATTTAGTAATTCTCCTACTAGATATAATCTTTGACATCAGAATTTCCATTTAAAAAATGGCAATCGTCATTTAAGCTATTCAATCCCTATAACAAACAAGTAACATTGATCAATGATCTACATGGAAGTTCAAATGTTTTTGTATGCATCAAACCTCAGTATAAAATTTAAAAAATAAAATAAACATTGAACCCAAAATCACCACAATTTAAAAATCAAAGGTGTCATTTGTAAACCCTAAACATTCCAAACCAAAATGAATCAAATACTTTCATGGCTTTAACTCTTAACAATCCATGATCAAAATGAGAATCTGTGACAAAAAGTATAGTGAGAGCATTAACACCATTATTGCTCGTCACAATTTGTATTTCTTCTCTATGTTTGCAAATTATAGATGGTTGCATGGTTACCCACGAATCATATATTCGTAATCTTTGACCATTGATATGGAGGGAGGCTAAGTATTAAACCCTCATAATCAAAGCCATCAACAATTGCAAAGGAAACCATAATTCAATCCTTTAAACTTTTCATCATGACAAATAGAGAATCAAATTAACATATGACATGTTAGTCTCCCACAAGGCCAAACTAGTAGTATGTTATCTTTCCATGATTAAAATGAGTACAACTAAGATGTATGTGTCCAAATAGATATCGATAACCTTTAATATAAAAACATAACTACAAAGTCTAAGATCACTTGAGTATCAATATCCATTGGTTTTCCTTATGTTAATTTTTGTGGATGAATGGACACTCAACTACCTTTACAAATAAGAGATCTTGTAGCAATTAATTCCCTAGTTGGCAACCTTCAATAGGTTGTGTGACAACATATTTGTAGAAGTTTTTGTGTTCTATGACTTTTAATGCAAAACAAAAATTTCACCTCTTAACTAGAGGTTTCCCTGATCTTAGCACTATGATTTTCCATCCTTAGGATTGTTATGAAATATAAACAAAAAAACAACGGAGAATATTTCAACTTTTAACCACCCTAATCCACTAAGTAATTGAAGAGATAAGATATCAATGGGTGCTAATAATTTACGGTCCTCTAGGTCAATCTTACCATGCATATAACATATCTAAAAGTCACTTATGATAGTTGTAAATGTAGTAGAAAAATTTCCCTATCTTCTTCAATATAAATGTCAAATCAGAGAGACATATAAGTATTAAAAATTATGTCAAATCAGAAAGACATATAAGTATTAAAAATTACACAACCGTGAAGAAACAGATAGCTAAAATAAAATATGCAATTACACAAGTATTGGACAATTGGAAACTTCATTAATATGCATAGAGATGAAGTTTATGTACATACCATAGCCTTATCTTGAGGCTAGTACAGTTCTCTAGTTATCCCAATCCCTAGCTAGGGGAAACAATGAAAACCCTAGCTACAACAAGCTAGCAATACATAATCATGCCTTCCAAGGCAAGATGTCTACTCTTCTTCTTCACTTCCACAAGTACAATGTAGGATTTCATCTCAAAACCCTAATCTCCAAGTCTTCGAGAGATGAAACCCTAACCCTGGTATTCAAGATGCTCCAAGAAACCCTAGCAACTCCAAAAAAAGAGAGATAAAGTAAAAAAGATCCAAGTAACCCTAGCAACTCCAAGACAAGAGAGATAGTACGAAAGAATATCCAAGAGAGAAAGGGAGATAAGTTTGCTCCTATTCATATATCTAACACAAGATGAACAAGAATGAATGAATGATCATCTCCAATATCTTCTTCACAATATTAACCCTAGTATCTCACAAGAGAAACCTCCCAACAAAGACATCATCTTTCCCTTTCATTAATCCTCCTAGGGTTTCCTATTGAACCCTAGCATCTCACTCCTAGAACACAAGTACAAAGTGAAGAGTACAATGATGATAATGAGAATGATTATTTTCTTCCTCTATTTATATGAGAGGTGCCAACAATACATATGTGGGTCTAAGTCCTTACAAGAAACCTACCAAGACATGTGGAGTGCTACACTCCAATGGCACACATATCAAGATCCAAAGTGATGGCATCCACAAGCAAGGCCCCATTCCAAGAGCACTCCACGAGATGTGTCCAACGTTCCTCCTACAAGCCTCCAATGACTCCAATGAGCCTTCTAAGCCATGTGCTCTATTAGGCCCATGCCCCCTCCATGAACATTCTCATAACCCAAGCATTCCCAAGTCAACTTTAGGCCTCCATTCAAGCATCCAAGCAACGCCATGTTGTTTAGATCCCAATGCCCTCCTCCAAGATGCCAAATGCTCCTCCTCTAGTCCAAGGCATTCTCCAAGAAAGCAACCTCCTCCATGTGGCCAGTGTGTAGAACGTCACCAAGTTGTCTGGAGATCTATAACACCCTAAGGAAGATTGCCATACAAACATACAATTAAGTTCAAGCAACCACTGAGTAAGTCAACACCCTAAGGAACACTGTCATACAAACACTCAATTAAAGTCAAGCAACCTCTGAGTAAGCCATCTTCAATGTGCAAATCCAACACCATCAAGGGGTTGTTCATATACCATGTACTCCAAATCTCATGAAGCATCCCCAAACACGATGTAAACATTTTCAGAGTAACCTTGAAAGCTAACAATCTTAACTTACAAGGATTGTCATATTTATCAAAATTTTGTTGCTAAAAAGTTAAATTGACTACTTTCAAAATAATAAGTAGAAGAAATAGCAATTTGCCACCTTGAAAGACATTTAAAAATAACTAAATGGATCGTTCACTTGGTACAAAACTTAATTACAACATAACAAAAGAAACTTAGAAGCTCATACCTAATACAACCCACTTCTATATCTCTTTATTATGTTTCTCTTCATAAGGAAACTTCATGTGTACCTAACCACACCTTCTTTATTATGTAATTACTCTATGTATATGAGCTAGCATGTAAGCTCACTAATAAAA